>PVIJ01004591.1:0-41103 GCA_004024925.1 Scalopus aquaticus
GAAGCTCCATGTTTAGCAGTCTGAGGAATCGCCATACAGCCTTCCATAGTGGTTGGACCAGTTCACATTCCCACCAGCAGTGTAGAAGAGTTCCTTTTTCTCCACATCCTTTCCAGCATTTGTTATTGCCTGCATTTTTAATGTGTGCCATCCTCACAGGTGTGAGGTGGTATCTCATAGTGGTTTTGATTTGCATTTTCTTGATTATAAGTGATGTTGAGCATTTTTTCATGTATCTGCTGGCCATTTGCTTTTCTTCTTTGGAGAAGTGCCTTTTGAGCTCTTCTGCCCATTTTTTGATTGGGTTATTGGCTTTTTTTTTTGTTGAGTTGTGTGAGTTCCTTGTAAATTTTTGTTATCAGTCCTTTATCAGATGTATTGTGTGCAAAGATCTTTCCCCAGTTGGTAGGGTGTCTGTTAGTTTTGGTTAATGTCTCTTTTGCTGTACAGAAGCTTTTTATTTTGATATAATCCCATATGTTTATCTTGTCTTTCACTTCCTTTGCTTTGAGGGTGTCTTTCAAGATTTTGCTGAGATGTATGGCATGTAGAGTTTTGCCTATATTTTCTTATATACATTTATGGTTTCTGGTCTTACATCCAGGTCTTTTATCCATTTTGAGTTGACTTTTGTGCAGGGTGTGAGGTAGTAGTCTAGCTTCATTTTTTTGCATGTGGCTGTCCAGTTTTCCCAGCACCATTTATTGAATTGTTGCCTGTATTTTTAATGTGTGCCATCTCACAGGTGTGACGTGGTATCTCATAGTGGTTTTGATACACAATGGAATACTATTCATCATTCAAAGAAGATAAACACATGTAATTTGCAGTGACATGGATGGAATTAGAGGGGATCATATTCAGCGAAACAAGCCAGAAACAAAGAGAAAAATATCTATTGTTTTCACTTATAACAGGACTATAGGGAAACCAAATAGGAGAGAGACACTTGTGGGGGTGGGGGGACGGGGAGGATAAGGGTACAAAATGGAGTAGAAAAGGACACAAGGGACCACGGAGATGGATCACGGGTGAATTGGTGGGTTACCCAAGGGGAATACAAAATGTAAATGATATAAATAACAATAAAAATATATATTATTAAAAAAAAGGAACAATGGGATTTCAACTCCTGTCTTGATTGCTCTGCCAGCCCTTGTGAACAGAGACTGACCCACTCCTCATGATCAGCTCTCCGTGTCACCTTAGCACCCTACGTGTGTGCCTCTTGGGATCCCACACAACAGGAGAGTTAATTCTTTTCCATAAAACTGACACAATGATGACTCAACTTTCAATATAGTCCAATACAATGTCATACAAATATCAAACAAAGCAAAAATCAATTAAAAATCACACAACATAAAAATAAATTTTCTTAAAAATACTTTTAATAAGGTTTAAATTCTAATGTTCCAGATGTTTCCTAATGAGTTTATCCTAAGGTGCATTTGCAATGAATTGTAATAGCTGCTGTTACCTTTGTCCTTGGTGAAGGAAAACATTAGGAGAATGGGTTTTTAAGCTAAAGGTGTCTCCACTTGAGTGCCGAGAAGGTGCTTTTCCACCCAAAAGTGAGGCTTCTGCTTCTTTTATTTCCATCGCCCTTTTGTAAAGTTCAGCAGCTTTTTCAAAATCCCCTTCTTCATAACTGAGAAAAAAATTCTTAAAATGAGAATCTAACCTCTTAACAATTCCACATGCTCTACAGGAATCAGAAAAACAAATTGTGACTAACTGTTCTCTTTCTCCCTGGCTTTTTCCAGTGTATTCACTCAGGCAGACCAGTAGAACAACATCCAAGCTCTTCCTCCTATCTGGACTGCTCTGGAGCCTTTCATATCTCATAGGAACCATCGAGACAGGGTTAGAATGGATGCAGTGACATGGCTAAGGGAAGTGATTCTCTGCATCCTGAGTTAAAGAAAGCAAATGTCAACATGTACTTTATGGTGAATTAGCACTGAGCAAATGCCCAGGTCACCCCAGGGCCTGCTAGTTGCCAGTATAAAACAGGCTTCCGGGTACACAGTGCAGACTTCATTTTGCTTCTGGACATGAGGTTAGGATCTCCTGAAGTAAATCAATCAAAAACCCCTTCAAGGGAAAAATATGCCACAAATAAACATCTTGTGTTGTTTTATAAGTCAAATGAAAGCTGTTCTAAAAGGGAGTATGGCTGGATGAGGAAAGTGAAAAAATCCTTACCTAAGCACAGCTAAATTTTTCAATGTTTCTCCCACTCGAGGATGCATCCGGCCCAGGCTGTCTTCATAAATCTTTAATGCTCTTTCATATAATGGCAAGGCTTCAATGTGTTTTTTCTTATTAAAAAAAAGTAATAAAGCTCACTTGAACACCGGATTTCTGAAATGATTATTAATGTATTCTAGACTAAGCTGATCTACGTGGGCAAGCCCCTTTAAAATGTTACTATCCTCCTACAACACATGGATAGACAGATTAATTTATGATTAATCACAATGGGAAAAGAAGTTTAGTAGGAAGTCAACAAAAAACTATTTTCAACCTAACTTGGTAACCACTGACTTCACACAACAATATAAGCACAAACCTGTTTATGGCTCAGTGGGCACCGTGCCTGTTTCTCACCACACGGGCAAATGCCACAGCTTAAAGACAATTTGAGATATAGAGATGGAGTTTCCAGAGTTGACAAGGCTAAGCTTACGCCATCAACTAAAGACCGGGTGTTTCACACAAAAAAGGAAGCGACCATCATCTTATAAATGTGACTTCAATAATTTCCCAGTACTAAAGGAAGCAGAGTAGATCACTTTAAAATTCCTTTAATTACACTGGTCAACAGTGAGATCATTACTGACTTTAAAAAGCCCTAATCTGTAGTATCTTGGTGTGCTGAACATGAATATAACCCTGAAATTTTTCTATTAGCTCTCATTTTGAAGATATTTCATATAATTCATTTTATATGTTTCACCATGTAAATTTATCCAGTAGGACTACAACAACATCCTAAATCAGCCTAGAATGATGGAATATTGCATCGCATTGCATAATACCATCATGCACACATCATCCAGAGTTGATTGCATCATTTTCTGATGCAATGCAATCCTACTGCCAGGCTGCTGAAGTAAGCTGACGTCAGCAGTGCACTATAGAAAGCCCTGTCGGAAAGCCCTGTCGGCGCACTGAAAATATTTCAGACTTTGTGCGAGACAGTTTAAACTACTGTTCCATAGAACTGTTATTACTTTATCCATTTAGGCACAATACAGAACAGTAATGCCTCGAAAGTGCATTCATAGTGTGGACAATTTCTGCTCTATTTGTGGGGAAGTGACATTTGCCAACCAGAAGAAAACTATCACTTCTCAAGTGAAGAAGGCTTATCATCTCTACTTGGGATGCAAGGTTGGTGACCAACACAAGCCTTGGGCCCCACATATATGCTGTGCTACATGTACAACACAGCTTTCACAGTGGTTAAACGGCAAAAGACCATCAATGCCATTTGCAGTCCCCACGGTGCGGAGAGAGCCAAGCAACCATAGAAAAGACTGTTATTTCTGCTTGGTTCCTCCTCTTTCCAGCGGAATAACGAAGCAAAAGAAGTCGAGATTGACTACCCAAACATTCCATTTGCATTGAGACCAGTTCCACGTGGTGAGGGACTTCCTATTCCAGAACCTCATCATCTGATGAGGACAAGGGTGAGCCGACCTATTCTTCTCCTGTTCCATCAGCATGCAGTGATCCAGATTTTCACTGTGGTGCATCATCAACCCCACACAGACTAACACAGGAAGAACTAAATGATCTGGTTCGTGATTTGGCTTTATCCAAGAATAAGGCAGAACTGCTAGGATCAAGAATCCAACAATGCAAACTTCTAGAAGATGTCACAATTACTTTATATTGAAAGCACCACCAGCAGTTGGAGCCCTTCTTCAAAAAGGAAAGTACTCTGGTATTCTGTTCCAATATTGCAGGCCTCATGAATGCCTTAGAAATCACTCATGACTCACAGAATGGAGACTATTTCTAGACTTTTCGAAACTGAGTCTTAAGGTGTGCTTTTGCACAACGGAAACCATCTTCCATCTATTCTATTCCTGAACAGCTGTACAACAGTCAAGCAAAGAAATCTAAGAAGTAGTCTATGACTTGATTTTTTACAGGTATTAACCATAGGACTATTACTATTGGCATGCATTTCATGATGTAAACATCATTTTATTGCAGATTACAAAAAAAACTAGAGCCAAAATTAGAATTTGACTGTCATATTCATGCTGAGCACATACAAATTGATAGGAAATGACTAATTTTATTTCAGTAACATGACTTTTGTAAAAATTTGTTGACCAGTGTTGTTATTACGGTGCCACATCTAACTCATGTTTACCTGTATTTTACATTTCTCAATGTCATTTATTCACGAAGAGTTACAATGTGGGAACTTACCATCTGGCTATAGAGAACCGCTAGGTTCACCAAGGCAGTAGCTACACTAGGGTGCTTTGGGCCAAAGGATTTCTGCCGAATTTCAACGGCCAGCTCATACAAAGGTACAGCTTTGTCAAGTTTCCCCTAAAAAACAAAAGGGAAATCTAACAAAAATGTTAAAGCAATAAATACTATCTAATCAGAGCTTTTTCCATAAATCAAAATTATATGATAAATATTTTTGAAGGAGAAAATTTCAGGTACTTTTCCTCCCAGTTTAATGGTTCGGTTTACAGATAACTGAAATGTAATAGAATATGTTGAAATGTAATAGGCTATGCTAAACATAAAACAGTTTCTCTGATAACTCAGAAAGCCTTTTGGGACTGCCCTTTATTACTTAGTTTCTGGTGAAGTAAAACCAAGCCAGTTAAAGTGTGTTTGCTACCATACATCATTTAGAGGTGTCATCAAAATAAGAATTCATTGCCTACCAAATCCTTCCCAGAGTTTTCTAATTGTTTATTTTTTACTTGAAAGTTGGGCAGCAACAATGGGCCCCTCTCACTAATACAACTTCAGTGCCAGTATGACCAGCCAGCATCCCACAAAGTCCAAATCCACTTTCCATTGGCTCTGATATTGCCCTAAGTGAAGTGAAAGCAGACTTCTCTGGCATTATTTATTTTTTTTAAAACAGCTACAAAAATTGCAACATCAAAAAAAAAAAAGGGCAGAAGAGTTAAAAATGCACTTCTCTAAAAAGACATACAGATGGCCAGCAGGCACATGAAAAAGTGCTTATTATCACTTATCATCAAGGAAATTCAAATCAAGACTACAGTGAGACACTATCTCACACTTGTGAGAATGACCCATGTCAAAAAAGACCAGAAACAACATGTGTTAGTGCAGATGTGGAGAAAAAGGAACCTTTGTACACTGCCGGCAGGCATGTAGACTGTTCATGGAAAATAGTATGGGATTTTCAAAATATTAAAAATAGATCTACCGTATGTTCCAGCAATTCCACTCCTAGATACTCATCCAAAAATTGCAGAAGCACAAATTTGAAGGGATAGCTTTGCACTCCTATCTTCATCGCAGCACATCTTACAATAGCCAAGTATGGAAACAGCTTAAGTGGCCCAGGGCAGAGGTGTGGATTAGAAAAATGTCATATATGTACACAGTGGAATACTACTGAGGTATAAAAACAAGACAGTACTGAAGGGGATGATACTAAGTGAAATAAACCAGTAGGAGAAAGACAAATACCAGATGGTGTGTCACTAACATGTGAAATATAGAAAAACACAACAAAGGGTCAGATAAAGCCAATAACAAACCCTAGAAATATGACTGTAGAATTGAGATTCCCAGAGAAGGACGAGGAGGGAGCGAGCACATGGATTATGGAGGAGGACTACGGGGCCTTGGTGGTGGGTGTGGTGTGGTGGCATAGACCTGAAGGATGCGATCACATATCAGCTCTAAACCAAAGTTGCTTCACTTAAAAAAAAACAAACAAAACTCATGAAAAATGTTAGTATTGGTTATTTCAGAGAAAAGAGATAATAAACATTTTCTTTTTTTGTAAAAAAGAAAATTCCCAACATCACTCAAATTAGAAACCTATGGTGAAGAATAATTACATTTAATTGTAGGCAAAGAAAAGAAAGAGTGAAATAAAAATCTTCATCCATACAAACACTCTTTATTCATCCCTGACAAATAGGTGATCTATTACATTTATGGCTGCTAACACAGAGAAATTAATACTGTTTGAGTTTCAGAACTTCTGAAGTATAATAAGGTTCATTGCATTTGTATTTAGAATGCATTTTAACAAAACTAAACCAGTACTTTAATTTACTTAAGTATGAAACAGCATTTTTTAAATGTTCTACTCAGCTATTTGTTAAAAATTAAATCACTTGTTTTATAGTTCATAGACAATAATCTATGGGTAAGAAGATCAACCATTTTGCCCACGGTAAATGGTGCTTAATTGGTATGTTATAAAACACATGTAAGCATGCTCAGGAAACTTACCATTTTCTTATATAGGATTGCGAGATGCTTCACAGTATAAGCCAAAGAAGGGTGGTCAGGAGCTAAAGCTCGTCTCCGGATGTCTAAAGCTCTTTCATAAAGTTCTTCTGCTTTCCCATATTGCTTCTTTTCATTGCAGAGAGCAGCCAGATTATTCAAAGACTGGGCACAGTCTGGGTGATCTGGGCCCAGAACTCGCTCTCTCATTTCTAAGGAACGCTTCAGAAACTGGTCCGCTGTTCTAGGAACAAAAGCCCCGAACAGTTGAAATAGTTTATTTCCTAGAGGTTAGATTCCCTAGCCCTAGTTAGGTAGAGAAAGGAAGCATTTTTATTCTTAAGTCCAAGCAAGTGAGATGAAGGATTCAGCTCAAAACCATACCTCTTTCGGACCCCTCATTCCTGCGTGTCCATTTCTAGAACTGAAAAATGTGGCCTGAAGTGTTTGAGAACCAAAAGCATCCAGATCATAGCCTCAGCTCTCCACTTACTTCTAAAGACAAACCCCCTAAATATTCTCCAAAACAAACCTTTTATATTTTTCAAACTGTCAGGCCTAACTCAAACAAAAGAGCTTGGAAACTTGTTCTCCCTTTGGAGTTAATACTAAGTAATTTTCAGTAAAAAAATCTTTTGTGAAGTGAGCTAAATATTTTTACATTTTTCTGATATCCAATGTGTGGAATTAATTTTTCTGACAGCCAAAGAAATATAAAACTACTCATTTTTCAGAAAGCATAATATTAATGCCATCTTGGCCCTTAATATTCAAATAAATAAGAGTAAAACTAGCAGCCATATACATCAATTCTTTGCTTTGTTTTCCCTTAGTAACCAAGTTTCTTCTGAGAGGCCTTGTGCACAGTATCATAAATTTCATAAATTCATTTCATAAGTATATAAAATGCACAAGGGAACCACAGAACTTCTTAGCTACTAAAGAAGCTGCAGCGACAACGCCAGGGCCTTTGGCCAGTGTGGCTGTGTGAGCGTTTCATGCACGAATCTGTCATGTTTCTTTCTATTGTTCCAGACTGACATGATAGAAATGGAAACAGCTTTGTCCCTGGACGACCAAGTACACACTTGCTTTCGTCATTAACCCCCCGGTACTCACTCCAGGTTGTTCTGCAGATAGTAGAGAACACCCAGTTCGTTGAGGGTCCGAGCGTTGTCAGGTGTGTCCTTACCTAACGTAAGTTCTTCTAACTGCAGGGCCCGTCTACGTAAAAGGGCAAATCCATACTGGAGCAAACACAGAAAATGAACAGTCAATAAGTGAGTGCAGCCTCTGATTCTTATCAATGTACTGGGTTCTAAAAACTCCTTTGTCCTTCCGTTCCCTTTAAAGCAGATTGCAATATTTTTAAGTATCACGCTGAATTAGTCTAGCGGTTATTGAAGATACACATATCTTCACATGCCATCACCTTAGAAAATTCCTCAAAAGCTATTTTGTGAAAATGATGATGAGACATTTTAGCAAAGCAAACTGAACCCCAAAGTCCTTCAAAAAGATCAAGAAACTGAATTATCATACAGATATTAGTAACCGCATTGTGAAACGCTTCAACATCAGGTACTGAAAACTGCACAGAACACTTGCAACTAGCAGACAAGTTCTGGAGACTGAGGCAGAGGACAACAAATACGGATAACACCGTGTTATAACCATTAGCTTGCTAAGAAATTAGATCCTCCTTGTTCCCACCACAAAAAAGAAATGATTATGTGATGAGTGAGGTACTAACCGTAGCAACAACAGCAACCAGTATGCAACAGAGAAATATATCAAATCATCATGTTATCTACCTTAATTTATGCAAAGCCATATGTCAGGTATACGTCAAAAAAGTTGCTGAAAACATTTTAAGTTAAAACTATATATATTGGGCCTCCCCAGTGGCGCAGCAATTAGGCGCTGCACTATGGAGCTGTCTGCAGCAGTGACGCAAGTTCGATGCCTAGCTGGGGAGATTCCCACATGGCACGGCAGACCTCTCCTGCCTCTCCCGCTGCTCCCCTCAGCAGTGTGTTTCCGTTGATCTGCCTGTTCTGCTCCCCACCCTGTCTCTGGTGAACCCTCTCGCTGCCCCATGCCTCTGGTCTGTACCCCAGCTTGTATGCATAAATAAATAAATCTTTAAAAAACAAACAAAAAAAACCTTTATATATTTATCAGCAGCTCAGAAAAATAATTTTTTTTTAACTCAAGGGTAAGAATTTCTTTGCATTTGAATCTAATACAAAATGTTTACTAAATTTTTGGTATTTTGTTTAATTGTTCAATGAAAAAACTGAAGCAACTTTAAACTTTATCTCCCAAAGTCTAACCTTCAAATGAAGGTTTCACTTGAAAAGTCTTTTTTTAATTTCCCAAATTTATTGAGATATAATTGACATACTATTGTGTATGTTTAAGGTGTATGACATGATGGTCTGATACAGATCCATCACACAGTGATCACCCCAACATTCAGTCCTACTTTTATAAAGTCCACTAAGTTGTAATTCTCAGTAATACTAATATTTAAACATATAATATATTTTAAAAAAAAGATAATGTTAGTATTTTTATGCATTTTGATTATGATATATTTTTTCCTCTTTGGTTCAAAACACAACTCAAAAGAAATGTCTCATTACCAAGTTGCCTTTTCTCCTTGTTTCTTTCTGACGAATTTTAAAAGATTTTTTCCTAAAATGTTCAGCTTGTTCATATCTTTAAAAAAAAAAAAAAGTAAAGTCAGGCAAACAAAAAGACATATATGCAAAATATCACACTTCAAGGAAATGAAAGCACTCCCTCATCTACTGTAAAGCCTTTTGTTTTTACTATTAAACACAGCATCATTTTTAGAAGTGACAGTCATAAGGACTTTAACAAAAATCTGTCTTTAACAAAAATCTTCAGAAAACAAAACAGAACATAAAAAGGTAGTCTTCTAGGTCGCTGGCATTTGAACAGATGTTTAACTCATTCAACCCACACTGAATCTGTGAGGACACCCTAACTAAAAGAAAAGCTTCAATTTTAGTTTGCTCTATTCTCTTCTGAACAAGCTAATTTTTGGTGAAATAGTCACAAAATCTGTGTGAAAAAATACTTCTAAAAGTTAAAAGAAAAAAATTCCGACATGTATTACTTATGAAGCAAAAGAATGACTTTAGATGGAGAAAGATATGCCACTCAGTCGTTGTCTAGTTGACACGAGAGACTTTTTATTATTCCAGTGACTGGCAAACTTTTGCTGTAAAGAGTGGGGCCATGTGCGCCAACTACAGAACTCTGCTATGGACACAGAGAAGCACTGAAAGCCTATGGCTATGTATCTAGAAGACCTTCTTTATAAAACAGGGGGCATCAGGAGCTAGCCTGAGGCCCATAGCTTGCTGCCTCCCATCTTAGCAGTGGCAAAGCTAGTCAGGGAATGGGCTCCACGCAAGTCCGACCACAAGACCCCAATGTTCCTGCTCTGTCCTCACAATCTATAAACTGCAATAATCTTGTAGCTCTAATTTATTTTACCCCAATGAACACCCAGACCAAGAATTCATATTTGAATCTCATGCATTCAAAAGAATATACTTAGGAAAATGATAGTCACAAAAAAAGCCCACTACATAAGCGCACTGAGATCTTTAATTCCTTGTCATAAAATCAGAGTACTAATGATCTATGTCTTACTTATTTTGTTTCTGGTACAAAGTTGCAAGGGCCTCAAGTTCACGAGCAATATGTGGATGGTCTGCGCCATAAGCGTTTTCTGAGATTTCGAGGGCCTGTTTATACAGTTGCTCTGCATTGCCGAACTTCTTCCACTGCACGTACACACTTGCGAGCTGGTGGAGGGACTGGGCCACTCTTGGGTGATCTGGATCTAAAGCCGTTTCTCGAATTTCTAGAGACCTCTGCAAAGGTACCACAGCCTGGGAAGTAAGTTGAAAGGCTCTAAGATTTGCCATCTGGTGGACACACTGGTGGAATCTACGTGACCTTCTGGCAAGGACAGGAGAGTAAACACAAAAGCCCACATGTTGTCTCCCTGCTGAGGTTACCTGACTGAGAAGGCCGAGATCCTTGAGAAAGCGCCCCAGGGTTTCATAAAGGTCGGCCAAGCAGAGCATGTTCTCCTCGCCCTCACAGTCTTTCTCGTACCGCTTCAGGGAATCAAAGTACTCTGTGGCCATGGCACCCTTGTCTTTGCCAACAAACTGCCAGTAACTCAGCAACTCAGCAAAGTGTCCTCTGTCAAATAAATAACAGCAGTTTGATGAAAAACAAATGCTAAAATCCCATATCGAGTGAAGATGCCAGAATTCATAGCAAGCTATTGACAATTTGTTAGTAGGCAAGACGGTGGCCTCAGCACATCATCTGGTTCCACCCTCAAAATTAGAAATGATGGAAACGAGAACAGAAAAAAATTAAAGGGAAACTGTCACAATATTTACATTGCCTTTTCATCAAGGAATTCAATGATACAAGTAAGCCTAGGCCTCTGCAGAGGATGTTATGCAGGGTGAGAGAGCTGATGAACTCAAGAACGAATCTGATTTCAAAGGAATCATGAAAAATTGGGGTGGAGCTCAGACATAACTTACAAGGTATAACAAAGAAACTTGAGAGCTCACTTAAGGTCAAAACAAATTATGAACTACATTTTAAGAAATGTCTGAATTTTGAAGTAAGACAGAAACCCCTCATGGGGCTGGGTGGATCAGAAGCCAGCTCAGAAGGTGCCCATCACTGGAAGAGTCTCGAACCCAGTGGGACAGACACACAGCACGGCTGTGAGAAAGGCCAACCTTCCCAGAATGCTGCACGGCTAGAGTACTCTCTATGCACTTGAAGAAGCCTGAAGGCCTGAAAGGCAGATATCATGAGCTGCCTCTTGGGGGGCAGGAGATGCATTTAAAACTGTTTAAATGGGGGTTTAAGATAGAAAGCGATCTCAAGCCCATTCCAGCTCTGATTGTATGAAGATAGCAACCCTGTCTTCTTTCTTTCTTCTTGGAAAACATAGAATCTGGTGGCATCTAGCAAATGTTCTTAACATTTCTCCCAGTGTTTTACATTTCAGGTACCACAGAAATGGGGCTACTCTTTATATTAAAATGCCATTTTTCTCCGTTATGCTGAACAACCCTTTAACTCTGTTTCTACAAAAAAGTGTCTTACCTTTTATAAAGGTTTTGTGACACGAAGAGGTTGAGAAGGCAATCATGCAGCTTCTGCTTGCTCCCCTGCTGCTGGAAAAGCCAGGGGAGCTCATCTGCGCACCTCCAGGTCACTCGGGCCTGACTAGTCCAAGAGAAGCAAGGACAATTCTCAACAGACCCTCCTGCAGCGAGGCCGCTGCAACAGGCTTCAGACAAAGGCAGAAGGAAGAAAAGCACATTTAACATGTATGTATGCATGTATGGCCTTTCTATATGGACTTAACACTGAGAAAATTAGGTTAAAACCAGAAACTTTTCCAACCTATGAAAATAAACAAATTGACATGCAGGACCATCAACCAAACTCTAAAGATATTTCCTAAAATTGAACTTTGAAAAAAACTCAATGGACCCAAATATATAATATACTCAGATATACACACATTTTAAAACTATTTAGATGGAATAAAATAAAAACAATAAAATGATCCTGCATTGTTTTACCTAAATTTGAATCTTTAGCATAATATTAAAAGACTTACTAGTGAAATTTCACTAACTTCTGCAAAAGAAAATAAAACAAAAAGACTTACATAATCATCTTTTGTTCTTTTGACATGAACAAAATAGGGAAAGGATTTAATACTTTCGGTAACCATTAAATTTTTATACATGAAGGTATAAGTCATTAAGCGCCTAGTTAAAGGTCTAAGAAAGAAATGACACAGAGTGTGTGTTGTAGACGTCACAGAACAATGTGGACCTCTGTAGTAAATACCTGAGCTGCATGGTGAAGTAGCTGATTAGCTTTTGCCTATATGAAGAAATGATGGGGGGACCTTCCATGTACTCTAGTCTCACTGCTTCCCAAGCCTAAGGAGAAAAAGAAAAAAATACCATAGTCTATTTTTTGTAAGTCAATGTCTACCTAAGAAAGAACTGTAAAAAAGAATTTACAATTATTTCAATTTCATGGTTATAGAAAAGAAATAGCATTAGAGTATTTTAAAATTCAGGATCTATTTAGGGGGTAGGAGAATAAAAATCCCTATATGAATATTTTAAGAACTCAAAATCATTTAATTCAAGCATTTCCTTAAAACTTACTCTAAATCCTAACTGTGGATTGAAAAAGTATTAAAGAGAAAAAATTATATCTAAGCAAAATACAATAAAGGAGAAAGATAAGCCTGTAAAATTACGAACAGCTCACAGTCACAAATGAAAAAATTAATTTGCATTTGTATAATTTGCATTTATATATATGTATGTGTGTATGTATACATACATATATATAAAACCATGTCATTGCAGGTGGCAAGAATATTCCTACACATTTACTACTGTGTGCCAGACATCATGTCCAGTACCTCACAAGGACCAAGGACTATCTCTGTTCTCTGCACAACCCTGTGGCAAGCTGGGAAAGTCTGCCCAAGGCTGAGAGAGAATGTGCCCAGGTCACAAAACCATCAAGCCGGGAAGAACTGCATTATCAACAGAGGCTGAGTGACTTAGAGTCTAAGCTAGTATTATATATATAATTCCACCAGCAATTCATCAAAAGGTAAAATTGAAAAATAATTTTTTCTTTCTTTTCTAGAAAGAAACTACCTTTTAACATAGTAGCCAGTTCCGAAAATGATATAAGAATACTCTTAGCCAAATTTTACTTAGAGCCAAATCGCTGTAAAAAATGTGTCACACCAAAGTTCAGATTTCAACTTTGTCTTGTCATTGAAACATTCTAAATAATTTGGTATAGTATAGCACAATATAATATGCAGTGATGCATCCATGAGGAAAAGTTTAAAAAGCTGTTACAAGATACTTAAAATAACATTTACCTGCAGATGTTGAAACTTGAGCAAGCCACAACCATAAGTCAACAAACCCATTTTGTGTAAACTGTGAATAAGAGAGGTCAAAACAGCCCAGGACATGTCAGGGTAGAGTTCCATCAACTCTGACTCACTCACTCCATTGTGACTAACATTCACAAGGCAGAGAATCTAGAAAGAAACACAATTAACAGTGATTCAGAGCAATCAGAAAGCACTTCTAGAAGTAACTAACAGTGTGAAAATTTCTGTAATTCTTAAGTTTACTAATGTCTTATTCACACTTACAATTCAAATGTTTTAATGAAACAACAGATTTCGTGTATTAAAACACACTTTCCAAAAGGCATTAATCAAGAAAAAAAATAGTGTGTGTATATATGTATATGTATATGTACATACATATGAAATCCAGCATGCCAAAGAAACACACATATGGAAAAACATTTAGTGAAAATTAAAACTGCAGGACATGTATGATGAAAACTAATGACAGAGTTCCAAATCTGGCAAGATGGTAGAAGACAACAGCCTTCCTGCTATATACAAATGCCTAGTGATCAGACAAGGTAGAATAAATCATTTCAAAAAGTACAGCTGAGCCTGTCAAAAAGAGTTAGAAATCCTCCAGGTGCCAAAAATGACCAGGAAATTGAAAATCAGAAGGCTAGGTTCTAGAACCATGTCCCTGGGTCAGGTGCACAGAGGACTGGCAGTAGTCCCAGTAAGTTAGGAGCTGGGTCTTCAAGGCACAATGGGGATGGAATGTGAGCCCTGAAGCCCCAAGGTCAAGGAGTTGGAATCAGAGTGCTTGCCAACACCAGGCCTTTGAGGGCTGTGCCCTCAGTGAAGGGGAGCATGAGGGAAACCATCACCCACAGATGTGGGGAGAAGATAAAGATACTTGCGGGTTTGGAAGAAGGATGAAAAGTCAAAATCCCAGAAATCCCCAAGCTGGTAAATTAACAAAAATGGGTCTAGGTTGAAACTATAAGAGTTCAGGAAGAGCTTCTAGATATAAAGTACATTTTCAAGAATCAAAATTGAATATACTAATTACAAGCAATTTTCAAGTTTTATTTTAACTAGAGAGGCCTTCGAGGAAATCTGTATACAGATGTACAGGACCTTTATAGAGAGGAAGAGAAAACATTACAGAAAAGCATAAAAGAAGATGACTAAATAAATGGAGAGCTGTGTTGTTTTCCACAGAGGAGAGGCTTATCCGATAATTTCCCCTCACTTAATATCTAAACTTCATGTGACTCCAGTTGCAATTCCAAAATGAATGTCTGTGCCACTTGCTAGCCAATTTTAAGGGGACAAGTGGAAAATTAGCCAAAGGCAACTGTGCAGAAGAGTTAGAGGGGGGCTTGCCCAAACTTCTAAGCTTATTCCAAAGATCTAATAATGAAGACACAATAGGACTGGCCAGAAACTGGCAAAACTGGAACGAAAGAGCCTGGAAATAGACTCAGGCTCATATGAGAGCATGATATTTGAGAGGGGGCACTCCACGTCAGTCGACAAGCTGTATCTTTAGTGAAAAGAACTAACTATGGTAAATGATTCAAACAGATTCCTTTCTCACACATAAATGCAAATAAGGAGTTAAGGACTTACACAAAAAGAACAAAACTAAAACTTTTTGAAAGAAAAAAGTATCTAAGATAGCAAAGGCTTTTCTAGGTAGGATGCAAAAGGCATAAACATAAAAGAAACTGTTGATAACTCTTACATCATCAAAATCAAACTCTACATATTGAATAACACCATAACCTAAAAAACAAGAAGCAAGCAGGAAGACATTTATTTGCAAACTCTATAACAAAGGCTTTGTAATCAGCGTGCAGAACATTTAAGAGTTCCCACAGACCAAGAAGAAAATCACAACTCAATTAAAAAATGGGCAAAGTGCTTGAATGAGCAATTCACATAAGAGGAAACAAGAGTAGCTAAACACGACATGATGGAAAATTTCCTTAATGTTTATCAGGAAAAGCACACTTTCCTGAGAGCTCCCTTCCCATGGATACTTGAAGCACGTTTAAGTACACATTAAAAAAATTTGCTATCTATCTCCATTTACATAGAAACACAAACAAGACAGGACAACCTCATCCTGTTGGTGCGTGGTGCTGTACCTGCTTCATCAGCTCCTTCTCCCGATCATTGGCCAGTGAGTCCTGGACAGATCGCAGGACGAGTCTGTACAGTGAGATGGTGTCCTGACTCTGCAAACACTGCTGAAGGATTTTATCCAAGTTCCCTGCTCTCCCAGCACTGCTGGAATTGAGAATAGATAGTTTGTTACGGAATACCAACATCTGTAGGAAATGTGGGGTAAATGAAGAGTGTTTTTGCACTGCAATTGGTAACAGGGACTCAGAAATCCAGGATACAGGGCAATGGCAGCTCTGTGAGGCTGCTGGAGTCATCACATTTATTGCAGTAAACATTTCATTCAATTCAATACACAAACGCTGGGATTTATTAAGTGCCAAGCATGTACTATCTATTACGGAACACAGAGGTGAGTAAGACAGGGTTCTCATGATCCAGAAGCATGCCATCTGCATACAGGAAGGAGGAAGAGAATGGAAAATAAGTATTAGTTAGTTAGCCATACAAATTAGTTTAGAGCCTAAATTTGGAAAACATCAGGATAAGGTAAATCAATAAATACGGGGGGGGGGGGGATTGTTTAAAATAATTTGCAAATCTAGGACTGATCTCCCCTAAAATCAGACAGGTTTTTCTCAACAACTACGGCAATGTTTTCACTGTGCCTACCTTGGCATGGGGAGCCAAGGTCAGCTGCAGCCCCATGGGCCCTGGGAGGAACTGTTACCAGAACCTTTAAGAATGCAGATTACCCAGATTTAGGGACATCTCCAAAAATAACCTTTCATGTGAGAAACCTATCTTAAGGCAGGGCAAACATCTAGAGGAAAGGTCTTGTTACATGAAGTCACCCTTCCTTGTCACATGAGACCCCTCCCCTCCTGACACCCCAGGCTCCTACTCCATTCCTTAGTCGAGGACACAAATGCCTGCTTTATCCCCTAACTTTAGGATGCACAGCTGTGTAAATTCTCCACATGTGTGTAATTAAAAGTTGGTCTTTTCTCCTATCGATCTAACTGACATTCATTTGTGTGCTTGTCCAGCCTGGAAAGAACCCAGAGAAGGGGGGATGCTCCCTAGAGCCCTGGTACAACATTTATCCAGTTTCGTTTTAAGATATGCACATATGAAGAAGAAGAGAGAAGGAACAAAAACGGCGTAACAATTTCAATAAATATCATGAGATGTTCAGAAAGTCACAATCACTTCTGGATTATATTGATGCAGCTACTGATAATGACATAGGACAGATACTTTGCCAAACTCTGGAAATGATGTGAAAGAGAAGTAGAACCATCTAGAAGCAACACAAAGCTTTAAAAGATTTTTTCATTTCAAATTTGGTGCTTAAGATGGAAATGTGGAAGGCAAAGACAAGAATACCAGATTCAGTGCCTAGAACAAGAGTTGTGCTAGGATTACTATCAATTTTGATAAATATCCCAAAAAAGTATTCATCTTCTCTATCCCTGGTTGTGAACAGACAGAGTGGGGTAAAGGTGTACAGAAGAAATGAAACTAGCAAAGCTTTCTAATGCTTATCTAAAGGCAAATCACTAACGGACACAGAAGAAACCATTTCCAATGAAAGGTTTATTAGGATTTGGGAAGAAAGACAATTAAAAATTCTTACCTACAGATATTCAAGGACACCTGAAAGGACGTTTACGCTGGGCGGGCTGCAAGCAGGTGACAGTGAGCCCCCAGGGATGAGCCCAAATGAGGGTGAAGATACCTCTCACTATCCCCAGTGGGGAAAAGGTTAGTGTGATGAAAATTAAACATATCCAACAAGTCCTGATAATTCAGAGGCTATCATTTTCAGTGCTGAGTCACATTTCACGGGACGTTAGTATCACTGTTAGAATAAACGAATCTGAGTGGCCCCAGGGCTGTGGCATGATCAGTTCTCGGTTTCCCACGGTGAGAAGCATTCGCAGCCAACGCAAAACATGCAGCAGATCACGTAAAAGAAGCACCACTTACCGCGCAATCATTTTGCTGAAAAGCGTGACATAAAGGGCATTGCAGGTGGTAGCAGAACGACAGTGCCGTTCTAGCTTCTTCTCCTGCATTGGTTTACCAAAAACAGACAAAATACAAAACCACCCTGGAATCACGAGGTCTTTACTGCACAGCCATCCACAAAGGTCCCTGCTGCAAGGGCCTGGTTCCTGCATCTCATCTGCAGACCACGTCCAGGAGGGGGCGCCATGGATGCGGTCAGCAGGTAGATGCTCTTTTGCTCTTAAAATTCCTACTTAACATAATAAGGTAAAGTAGACCTTAAGACCAAAATCTTTTTTATGGCTTCTTCTGTATCTGTTTTTAGTTTAAGAGCAAATCATATTAAAAAGTAATTATTAAACTTCAATTTTCCTTATGACAATAAAAAGGCCTTATTTTGAATTTGAAGTCTTAAATAAGGTGTTTTATAGGAAGGCTGATAGGGAATAAAAGCAAAATTAAATTATTTACCTGCTCTTTATTCAATTTAATGTCTACAGAATGGCATTCTGCAATTATAATAGATTTTGCATCTTTCGGACTTAAAGGATCAAGATGAAGTGTTGGCCACAACCTTTAATTTAAAGAAAAAGAAAATGAAATTCTTTTCTAAAGCTGCAATACACCTACAACATAAGTCAAAATCCATTACAGGAATTTTTTATATTATCTTTATAAAATAAGCAAAACTAATCTGTCGTATTAAGTAACAATATTTCATCTGTTCTAACATGTATCATTACTTCCAGAAAGTTATCACAAGGCAGACTGTTACAAGAGAGTCTAAACATTAGACAAAAAAGTGGCAAAACATCTCCATTTCTAAGTTTCACCTTATCTGTAGCACTAAACTTAGCTCTTGGTATCTATAAGGAACAGTAAACAACAGCCTTGCCCACAAGTTGCTTGTAATCCAACTGGGATTTCATCACCCCACAACATGCATTCTCAGTGGAGGGCTAAAAACTGTTTCGGGGGAAGCACCAAAAATCTTACTCTTCTTATGTATAAAAGCACATATATACACGTCTGTCCATATACAGAAACTGCTATCCAGTTTGTATGCATTAAAATTTCTTGGATGAGAGGAAGATAAATAGGAAGAAAATGCCTAAAGAGGCTCCATAGGAACCAAAAAAGGGTCAAAAAGCAGTGCCCTCCAGAGTTCAACCACTAAGCCCCCCCTTCTGAAGACGTTAAAGCAAGCCTGCATTCAGGAGAACAGATGCCTGGTAGACCATTCCTCACCCAGCACGCTCCCTAGTCTCTTCATCTGCCCAAGTAACTGCCTTGGAGCCACGACTGGCAACTCAAACCAACCATGTCAAAACAAACCTCACGACCTCTTCTCCACCTGCCTGTCCTTTGCATTTCCTATTTCACTTCATGGAGTCACAATTTACTTTATTTCTCAAGTCGGAAACCTGGCGTCATCCCAGTCTTCTTGATCTGACCTCCCCCCTGAAACCCACAGATCATATCTTTTTCTTGAATTCATCCATTCCTAATTATCCTCGTTGCCACTTATATGAAAAATGTGAAAAACACAAAACACACATTAAAAACCTTTCCTTGTCCTTAAAAGCATTTCCTGTAATCTGAAAGAACTCAAGTTAGCAGCGTACCTCCACGCTGGAGGGCATGTCTCTACATTCACAGACACAATCACTCTCACATTCACTGGCAGTGGGTCTATCAGCCATTTCATGTGTTTTTCAACTTGCTTCAAAATATAAAAACAAAATTCAATCTATTAATTCAAAATACTTCAAAACAATCCAATAATAGTTCCCCAATTATATAAAGTTCCCCCATATAAAATTCTCCTTAGTCTCATTATTACTAAGGATGAAATCTAATTTTGGGATGATTTATCTCCGAGTACTAAAAGAACAAGTGGGAAAATATTATTATTGCTGACATGAGTTCCTGACACTTAAAGAAATGTCAATGCCCTAAAAATCTGTCAAAATGACAATTGCTAATTGTATAAATTCAGTTGATCTTTCCCAGTAAAAGTCTAGTGACTAATGGTACACCGTATATTTTTTATTTCTGTGTCCTCCCTAGAAATCAAGCAGAAATAAAAAATCAACAGTTTCTTCTCAAACATATCATTTAAAAGGCTGTTGATATTTTTGTCTTTTTCTGAGAGTATGAATAGGTTACAAAAGGAAAACAGTACCTGAACTTGATCTATAGAATCAATGATAATGATGAGACTGCCTTGATGACGGGCAGACAGCTTTTCTAGCCAACGTGGAAACTCTTCTAGAAGCTTAGCAGGATCCAGCGTCAGAGAGGACACGGACCAAGAGTGCTGCATCAGCTACAGGGCGAGAGCACATGACACTGAAGCAGTCACACTGTGTCACACTATGTCACACTTTTTAAACCAAAACTGAGTTACCAAGAGGACCCCAATGCACTGAGTATTACTTTTAACATTTATACAAAACCAAGACAAATGGGTAATAGTGAAAACTAGTTTACCATAAGGTACTCAGTCTCAACAATTTCTGAATCTAAGTAAAACTGCTAATTCCAAGAGAGGGTATACTATACCTTTAAAGTTAATCGTTTAATGATCAAGGAAGACTCGGAGCTGGTGGACAGGGGCCTCCCCACAAAATGAGAAAGAATTAGGGTGTTAGGGGAATTCTTCTGTTGTAACTGAATCCTAAAAGAAAAATAACTTTTATAAGGCTGATGAAGCTCTTTTATCGGCAAGAAGAATTCCCAGTGCATTCAACATCAATACCGCCTGTCCACGATCTCGTATTCAGTCACTTTTGAATAAACATGGAAAATTTCTACTTTTATTCCATTTTTAGACCCTTTTAATAAACCTTTAAGAAAAGTATTGATTCATTTAAATTTCAAATTAATGTGAACTAATGTAAACCAAATAGTGTACATTTGAGGTTGAGGTATAAATGAAATAAGCATTAACCTTCCATTAAAAATATGCTATTAGAGGAAAAAATAAGTTTCCTTGCTAAACACAAAAAATATTATTTTCCAAACATAATTTTAAATAAAAGGGCAATAAAAAATAAACAAACTTAAGTGAATTCTTCCATGTAAATGATAATTATAAACAAAAGAAAAGATTTACTACTTGCTTAAATAATATGATGAAGTAAATGAAACTAAAAAGGTTTATTAGCATATAGGAACCTTAATCCACGATTTAAAGAACTAGCTTGCATTCATTTATTTGGTTGTTCTTTGGAGTTTATTTCATTCCAAATAGTCTGTCTTGTTTCAAATACTGAAAATCCCAATGAAACTATTAAGATGAAGCCAATGATTGACAATGAAGGCACATCCCTTTCTAGAATCCCCTGATACCACCCCACACTGACCTCTCCCTCATCTAGCACTCCCTTAATCTGACTTACATGAATTATGTGCACAGTGACAAATGGTCACATTTCCTAGTCCTTTCTCATTTTGTTCTCCTAACATCCAAATACACACCTCAGGGCATGAGTCTATTGTTTGACTTTTAAAGCTTTTTTTTGTGTCCAGGCCAAGTTGGAAGGCAGACATGCAATAATACATTTTATTGAACGAATTCAGGAACCAAATGACAACCGCAGTAACAATTTAATTGCAGTGCATCATACCACTTCGATAAAAGAAGGGACTTTCCAGAACCTGGTCCTCCAGATACAAGAAGGGGTGGAATTGGTGCTGGTGCCGCCACTAGGTCATTAAGGCGCTGGTAATACTAGGACGAAAAATGAATTTATTGTGAGGAAGCCACGGCTCTTGGAATATTAAATAGAATCAACTTCTGATTATCCTGTGAAGTCACTAGAGAAAAGCTGCATGAGAAAATGAAATCCACTTTTCGTCACTAGCACCTTCATAACTGCTTCTTTTTATGGTTGGTTATATATGCCCCAAGTGGTAAATTAAGAATGGGCCCCAATTTCTTCTACATCTAAGTATTGCTGTAAATTAGTGGATGCAAGACAATACTTAGTGGACGAAAGGCCCCACATGGGGTTTTACAACATTCAGATGCTTTGGGTGTTCTCAGAGCCTTCATTTATAAAATAATGATGCTAGTACCTCTCTTAGAAAACAAGTTAATGTTTATCACATGCCAGATATTGTTCCAAGTGCTTTATGTGCGTTATCTGGATTAATTCAGCCAACAACCCTGGGGTGCAGGGGCCATTAGTTATCCTAACTTTGCAGACAGGAAAGTCAAAGTTTAGGGCCAAGTAACATGAACAAAAATCCATAATTAGGAAATAACCAGGTTAGGTCCAGGACATAAACATAGTCTAAATTATAAAAGTTCTATAATATTAAAGCTGTTAGTGACAGCTACTACAACATTCTTTAAACTATTAGTTCTTATATTAATTTAATATTATTCAGTCATTTTTGAACTTGGACACAGATTCTTTGTGCACTCAAATTCGGTTAATTTGCTTAGATTTTAAGATGCGGACAGAGTGATCTGCCTGTTGCATTAACTACTGGGCTGGGTTTTCTGAATGTCCAATGCCTCTAAGGGAAAGAATAAACAGCCTTAATATTTTTATCAAGTTTCCTAGCTATTTGATCTTGCTGGTGAACTAAAGAAGGTGGCTTAAGGAACATGTGCTTTAGATATCCTAATCTAAAACTAAAATGGTTTGATGTTCATAAGTATTTCTGAATCTCAAAGATCTGTCATATGATACAAACCCAAACATAAGTCTCAACACGGACAATCAAATCCTGGGAACTGACACCTAAACCACCAGTAACTCTAATTATATGTAGGTTAAAAACACAACCGTAATACAGCCCTTAAGTGGGGACTGAGCGATCTCTGCTGGAAGAATATCCCAAATGCTTACTTTCTCAAATCCCAACTCCTGGGCTAAATTTGAAGCCTGTTGAAAAGTTTCCATTTGCTCTTGTTCATCATGTATGTCCCACAAAACGTCACCTAAATTATCTTCTTCTGGAGCAGAATCTTGACTGACCACATCCTTTGTCTCCAGGTCTGTGTTTTCAAAGCCCAGGATGTCCTGCACCCCAAGAGCAAGCACATGAGAACAATGAAGAACACAAAGTCACCCCCTGGTGTGTCCAATTGCGAGCTTGTATAGTGTCTATAAAAGTAAACCTATAATTTCTACAGTGAGCACTAGCTTAAAAATAAAGTAAATCCATAAACAAACATTAAAATGAAACAAAAAAATTTTATGAAAAATAAAGCTTAAGACCTGTTTTCTGCATAATGTCATACAACAGATTCGGTTATATCTGGTTGGTAAATCATTTTTTTAATTGTGCTAATATCTAAGAATTATGCTACTTTACATCTTTATATGAATTTATTACTAAGATATGGTTTCTTGATACCAAACATCTTTGCTGTCATAACTAGTCTCAGTATTAGAACACTGGAAATATACCATTCTTCAGCAGTTGAAGATAGTAAATAAGTCAATTTGTACTTGCTTCCATTTATCCTGTTCAATTAATATTATTTATCTTGGTCCTAAAATTCCTAAGATTGTTGAGAAGATCAAAATTGATAACATCAACCTTTATACCAAAGAACACAATACAAAATGTACTATCAGAAGTCATATCATTATGTTTTGGAGCTCACTCTCTCTGATAACAATCTCAATACTTATAATGAAAGTTAATTAGAAAAAGTAATCGAATCTCTTATTTCCAAACAGGGTCACCCAGGACCCAGGAAAGAGTGGTGGCAAATACAGGCAATCACAGGCTGGACATGCTGTATCTTTGTGTTGTGCCCATTTACTTGAAGATATTTTTCTTTGTATTAGCATTAGCATTTTTATTGCTACATAATTTTAAGTTATTTTTACATCAGAAACCAACATAGGCACAATATCAAGCAGAATATATAACTCACATAAATTTTCAAGGAAATACTAGCAACACCCCCATGACTCATGACCTCAGATCCCTAAATGTGTTTTCACCCTTCTCCGCTATCAGGGATAATGTGATGGAAAAAACTGAGAAGGATTTTTCTTATGCAAAAGTTCAAGGTGCACACAGAATCTGAGGTGACTATTGCATAGGATAAACATTTTCTCCCAAATACTTTTTAAATAGCACTTTGGTAATCCAGGTACTGAACTTAACAGGTACTGAAGCATCAAGTAGCTTTGTGAGACAGATGAGAGATAAAGACATATAGTGCTCACTCACTTGAATAGATATGCAACGCATGTTCATTGCAACATTATTGACAACAGCCCAGAAACACATAAGCGTTCATAGATTAATGAATAAAGAAAATGTGGCAGAGAGACTGTATGTTGTGGAATACTATTCAGCCATGAAAAAGGAGGGCATCCTGCCATCTGGATGGACCTTGAGCATATACACTAAGTAAGATAATGTATCAGATTAACATGTTGTACATCTTAAACTTACACAATGTTATGCATCAAATATATTTTAGTTAAATGAAAGAATGAATGAAAGGATCTGTTCTGTCAGGTCAGTGGATAAGAGTTTACCAAAAACAGAAAAAATGAAAATATGTGTCCAACTAACACAAGGCAAATATTCGGGGATCGTCTCCCCTCAGGCACTTTCTCAATAGGCATGATTTTCAAAAAACAAACAAGTGGTTTTCTCTGGAAAACCCAATTTTATGAAAAACTCTTAAAATATTTCAAATGTTATATGACAGACAATGCATATTTACCTGTTTGATAATCTTCTCCACATAAATATAAGTTTTATAAACTCCTTCTACAGGATCTCCTGAGTGATCAATGATCTGGAAAAAAAGTTTAACCAAAAAAAAAAAAAAAAAAAAACATTTAGAGGAAGAGGTGGTGGCAGATGCTTGCGTGTCAGGAACTGTTCCAAGTACGTAAGTTAGCTCATTTACCCCAGCATCAGCCCCATGAGGAGACCCTGCTCCTCTTACCATTTACAGAGGAGGAAACTGAGACGCCCAAGCCACTCATCAAGGTCACACAGG
The DNA here is from genome assembly GCA_004024925.1 of Scalopus aquaticus. Classification (NCBI taxonomy): domain Eukaryota; kingdom Metazoa; phylum Chordata; class Mammalia; order Eulipotyphla; family Talpidae; genus Scalopus; species Scalopus aquaticus. The sequence goes on from PVIJ01004591.1 coordinate 24,621, forward strand.
AACTGAGCGAACACTGTGTGAACAGCAAACTTCTGGTCACAATAAAACAAAAGTGTGCTTTTTGGCATGTATGTTTCCACACCACTCAACTCACACAGCTTCAAAATACACTGACATCCATCTTTATGCCAGTAAAGCTACAACTTTACAAAACCAAAAGATGAAGTGGGATTGTTATGAAAAACAGTCTTTTGAACTTGCTGAATGAATGTCCTGTTTAAAAACAATTATATTGCTAATAAGTGATTAATAGCTAATAAGATTAGAATATGGCAATGGTTTTACAAAACATATCAAGCAGACAGTATGGGGGTTTATACAACATTTACATTTCTAATCATGGCAGAGAGATCTTATCTTACTCTTGTTTTTATAAAATAATTCCATCCTTCCAGTGTATTAATTTTTACAAGTGTTATTTATAGATTCTTAAGAAAGATGAAACAGTATCTTTTCCTATGGGGCCTAATGGACTAGTAGATATCAAAATAATTAAAATAAAGAATGAAGTGGTTCTGTACAATAATACTAATAAAAATGCACTTTTTTGTCTTAGGTTCTTCAAGTTAACATAAAGTTATCTTTTCAGTACTAAGGGATGTGAAGAAAAATGCTTGTATTTACGTTTGATCTTATTTTTTGGCTGAGCACAGAGAAAAAGTGCCGAAATCCCAGATTTGTTTTCAAACGTATTCTTAACATGAACTACAAATGCTTCCATCTCCTCAGTGTGCAGTAACATAGAATTTGCATCTCTGTTCTAAATATGGTCCTGCCCTGCATCCCAGAAAGGTCCTCATCAGTGTCTGGCTCTCCCCAGTGCCCTCAGGACAGGTGCTCTGAAAAGCCTCCTCCTTACTCCAGCCCTTGGTCAAAGCAGATGGAGGGACTGCACTTGGAGGGATGGGGGGAACAGAAAAGAATCTGATTTGTCCACTCACAGATCATACTCTTTTCAGCTACATGTTGCTATTTAATCCTCTAGTTCGCTCACAGCCCACCGCTAATCTGCTAAGAAATGTGTTGGCCCTGTTGTCAAAATTTATCCAGAATCCCACTGCTTCCATCACCTTCTCGGCTCCCCTGGCACCTCTCACCCACCACTCGCCAGGCCAGCCTCAACACAACACCTTAGAGAGCACTGACAGGTCGGCATATTCTCTCCTGCTGCTTAAAGTCCTCCCCTGCCCACTGCCCCTTACCCTCCCCAACCGCCACCCCGCCCCCGTCTCCCCAGGCAAAAGAACCAAGGAAAGTCCTTAGTTTTAAAAATGGCCCGTAAGGTTCTTCCAAATTAGTCCCGTTACTTCGCCCACTAATTTCCCCTCACCCATCTGCTCCAACTTTCCTGGCTTCCTTACAGACGCACCAGGCTCACTCGGCTCATGGCCTGGAAGCTCGAGCTTCCCTCAGCACGAGGCAGTTCTTCCAAAACAACCCTCTGAATTTTACCTTGGCTTTGTTGGCTGCGTTCAGGTTAGAGACTTGGTCAATCAATTGCCGGACAGAGTCGGAACTGACTTCCCCATCCTCCAAACGATGATAAATTAATCGTGGTTTGCCTTCAGGGTTTTTCAGAAAAGCTTCTTCACAGTCTTCCAATAAAAGGCTAAATTGACAATCAGTATTTCTTGTACTACCCTGCCCTGCAGCACAGTAAATCAACCTGCGTGTCAATGACACTGAGCTACAAAGACTAGCAGTCAGAAAAGAACCTGCTGCAGCTTGTTCTGCAAACAATAACGATTTTCAAAAATGAATGTCTTCTTACCTTTGTTCTAGCTTAGTCTCAAACTGTAATTACTATAATGACAATAGGTACAATAAATTGTACATTAAGTTTTAAAGCACATAGTACTTCAATTTTTTTTAATCTAATAAAAAGAACTCTCAAATATATTGTAAACCTGGTTCAAAATAATGGACCAGACTCATAAGACTTTCAAATAAGTGGGAAACCTAATTCCACTTAAAAAATACATAATTCCCAAGTTAAATCACAAATATTATCAAACCCTAGGTCTCAAGATTTTTCTCTTCTCTAGACCTTTAGCCTCTTCTCACTGAACAAATGACCCAAATCCTTATATCCAAGATATACTGTAAGAAAGATCTGGAGGCAGATGGGGAAGGGGGTGTTAGATAGTTAATAAAAATGTTGGCTAAAGTAAACGTCAAAAAATTTTTGCTTGAACCGTATCTATAGCTTATATACTATTCATATTTTAATTCTAGCAAAAATGGGCTTCCCTGGCGGTACAACAGGTTAAGTCTCAGTACTGAGGCTTTCCACAGCCACTGCAGCATGAGTTCGATCCCCAGCCAGGGAGCTTCCCACATGGCGCAGCAGACCTCTCCTGCCTCGCCCACTGCTCCCCTCAGCAGCATCTACACCACAAGGAAATTTGCATCGCACTTCCCTTTCTGAAAAAGCATTAAATGAAAATTTTCAGAGAGATGAATTAGTGTATGTATGTGAGGAAGTATGATTGTATGGTTCAGAATTTGCATAATAAATTAAATACCAGTCCCAATATAAAACAGAAGAATAAGTGTTTGATTTCATATTTCTTTGCAGATCCAGTGAATCTAAACCACATTTTCTTTTTTAAAGTCATTTTGTTTTACAGAATTTTAGAATTTCAATGGTTCATGTTTTACTGCTTTGGAGCAAAGTCTTGGCCCACCTGAGTGCTAGGTGGGCTTCTGGGCAGGCACATGCTCTACGTTAAAGCCACTCCCTGCAACCTGTCCCATGTGCTCAGATGGAATAAAATGTTAGGAAATTGAGGTTTGGTTCAATTACTTCTGTAGAAGGGAAGGAGATGGGAGCACAGCTCAGGGGGAGATGTCTCGGGGCTCAACTTTCGAGGAGGCAGTAGCCACCAGGAGAGGAACAAACTGAAAGAAATACAGGCTCCACCAGCCACAGTTCGAGGAGTGAAGCCCACCCCTCCTGCTGTGCTTCTTGACAGCCAGAAACAAAAAAGAAATGAAATAATCAGCAAATGAAATAAGAAGACCTAATGTTAAATAAAGGGCAAAGTACAGGTTAAGGAAAAGTTCAATCATAAAAATTAAAACTTGTATTTTTCAAGAATAAACTTATTTAAAAATAAAATAAAAAAGATTTTAGTTAAAGGAGATGAGTTAAAATCTTCCAAACAAAATAATAAAATTATGAAAGAAATGAGAGGTAAATGTTAAGCATAACTTAAACATTAAAAGTAGAAAAATAATGTATATTATTTTACTAACAAAATATGGATAAAAGAAAAAAACAAGATGAGTTCAAGGATTAAATATAAGAATTACTAAGAAAGAAACAAGTGACATATATCACTCCCTGAGATAAAATGCTACCTAGATAGTAAATAATTAAACAGGATATGTTCTTAATAATATAAAACCAAATCAGGAAAAACAGGGGAGGAAGGCCCAGAACTCCAACTACAGGCCATCAATTTGAAGGAATCCTTAAACCAATTTTGGGGGGGAGAATCACTGAGTAGGTGTTCCCTGGCCACCTGGTCTCTGGGCACAGTCTTAAGGGTCAGGGGGTTCATCCTTCAGGGTATCTGGTAGAGCCCAGGGCTTCACACACTTCCATACACAGTTCAAGTGAGATGGGTCTTCAATAAAAAGAGAAATGCTTGGAAAGGGTTAAATCCAATCAAATAGCAAATGCAGAAAGAAGAATAATTTCTCCTTAAATCTATTTTGTCTTCTATCTATGCATTTAAATGGCAAAAAAAAAAAAATTATTTGCAGGTTAGATTTACTCATGTGATTCTATTCACCTTAGAAGAAAACTGTTCATGTTACTGGATTTAAGTTCTAACCTCCTCAGAGGATTTAAATTATGATTTAACACCTAATCAAGTGTGCAAGTAACTCTCAATTTGTGTTCAAAAAAGAAAATAATGAAGCTTAATGCTGGTTATTGAAATCAGAGGGCACCAACTTTTTCTGTAAAGGGCCAGATAGGAAATATTTCAGGCTTTTTGAGTACAGTCTGTTTTAATACCTCAGCTCTAGTAGTGCAGTATAAGAAAAGCTGAAGAAAATCCATAAATGGATGAACACGGCTGTGACCCAATAAAATTTTATTTATAAAAATAGGCGGCTGACTGGAGTTGGCCCTCAGACCAGAAATTGCTGGCCCTTGATTAAAATGATCTTTATATTAAAAATGTTGATCTTATGACCAATTAACCAATCTTACAGCAAGAAACCTTTATTTACATAAAGTCATAGAATAGATTAAGTTTCTTGGATTGGTGTTGTTAGGACAATTTAATTAGAATTTATTTTTGAAGTTTAGTTGGCAATCTCAATTCTATTTACAAGTTAATTCATAGTAATGACAGAATTTTCAGCTTACCTTGGTAAAGCTAAATGAATGAATAAAATAACTAATGAACTCTTCTCAATTTCCCATTTTCTTACAGTGAGGTATTGATTTTCAACGTCTACTGGAAAATATACAGCATGGAAAAAGTATCCCATTGTCTCACACATTCTTTTAAGTTTAGGTGAATAATCCTAAAGACAAATTAGAACATATAAAAGCACAGTTTATTAAGCTAAAGATCTAGTCAGCTTCTCCTATTTAGAATAAGAGGCATGCTTTAGAACAGGTAATCTATGTTGGATATTTTCTCAAGTAAAGGTTTAAAAGTATGTAATCACATTTTTAAAAAAAAACTTTAAGAGAGAAAGTGAGTTTCTCTATTAAAAACATAATAACAACTTAGCAATGTTTCCTAACTCAAGGAATGAATTATTTCACAATAAAACCTAAAACAACATAACCAAAATATTAGGTGTTTTTACTTCGGTATTTATTTTTTATGATTATAAATGTTTTCTATTTTACTGTTACAAAGAATGAAAAATATAAATCCACAGATCAACAGAGTAAAAACTGTTCAGCATGACATATTAGAACACAAACAGTTGTAAATTTTAAATGACGGTCTATAACAAATTTACTAAGTAACGATAAATAATATAAATTAATAACATAGTAAATAACTCCCTCAGCACATGTCTGTTAATAATCTATATTCAGTTAGTAGGTAGAAACTTTGGTTTCAGAATATTTTAACTAACACAGGCCACATAAACAACGGTCTTAACCACTGTGGAGAACGGGTGATGAAGCATTCAAAAACATGAAGTTCCATGATCTTAACTGGAGTATACTGATAAGACAGAGCAAGATTTTCTCTTAAACCCAAGATGCTTCCTGTTGTGTTAAGACATAACAATAGTAGTAAACTACTTGGTTTAGATGTAGAGGTATTATAAATTGGGTACAATATTAACTTGTATTTTAAATCAGTGAATAAAGAATTTATAAATATCCTCACCTTAAGGAAAAGATCCATTTCAGGTTGGGTTTCATCTGTATAAATGAGGTAACATCTGACCGTGTTACTCCACAGAGAATGTGAAAACAACGGAGTAACTTGTAATAAACTAGCTACAGCAATATCCCAGTCATCTGAAAATAAAAACTCTGAATTCATAAAAAAATTACTGGAAAACATTTAACAAGATGAATCAAAAAATAAAAAGTCTGAAAAAATACAACAGGCATCCTTGAATGGAATCTGATTGCACTTGTAATACTGACATAGCTTCTAGAATAACATATTAGAAGGCAATCAGTTCTCTAACTTCAAATTCTACCTGTGGGCTTAAAGCAACCAGCGTTACCAGCGCTCCCTGCCAGTCAAATGTCACCAAACAATGCACTTAAAACTGCTCAATTCATCTGCTCCTTGAGGAGAGCCTACACTCCCAGGCTGGTCTAGCGTTTTGTCTGCTTATTACTGTTGAAATATACTGAATCAAAAAGAAAATTTAAGAAAATAAAATGAAAAGTGATCATGTATCATTTGGTGAGAATCAACATTTTAAGACATACTTGGCTAATTCCAAAGGAACAATTTTAAAACCGATTTTCATTTTGCTAATAGGTAAATAATTTTATAATTTTAGGAGGAAAAAAACGGTGGTCTGCCCAGCTCTGCTACTGGTATTGACACTCTAAACAGATCTTAGAGCTGTTTTAGACACCAAATTACATAACAATAATGAAAATATTCTTTTGACTAAGAATATTATATTATATAACTGGACTTCTTGCATTCTACTCTGTAAACTAGGTAAACCTTTGACAATATCAAAGATGCAGAGGGAAAAAAGCTAAAAGCTATTGTTTCCAGTTATTCTACATTAGACATTCACTGCTTAAATAAAAAATCTGAGAACTCAGACCAAAAGTTGAGATATTAAAATCCGATTCTCCAGGCCAGCCCTGAAGCATCAGCTGACCGGGGTGTGAGTTATGTAAGTTCAGCAGCCCAGGTACAGGATGGATTGTCGAGGGGAAGTGCCCAGAACACAACCTGCATGCTCTGCTGATGATATTTCTCCCAGCACAAGACTGTAACACATGTAAGTCACACCACTGAACAAGGTCATTGGCCAATGGCACTTGTTACCTCTGTTGACGTTTGTAAAAGGTCCTTCCACGTCTATAGAACTATGAGCGAACTCAGGACCCCGGAAGGACTGCTGAAGCTGGATCATACTCCCTATGGATGGCTCACTTCCCAGGGCTCCGCCAGCCCAATATTCACACTGGGTTCCAGTAGCTATTAAAGCAAGAGATTTTATCTTGTGAAAACCAAATTACTGAAAGTTATTACATACACTGAACAGGACTTCAGAGTCATAGAAAGACTACAATATTATAAATCCAACTATTCAAACCTGAATGATATAAAAAAGTTTGTTCTGACTTCTGGTAATTTCTAAGGTGCTAGCTAACATAATTCTGGTTATCATTTCAAACTCAAAGAAGGGATCACATGATGATGTAGAAAAATATGTGGCAAAGACTACTGACTGCCCTCAACACCCCTTCTCCTCTTCTCCCATCAGTAACAGAACCCCAAATTTCAGGTGAATACATGGCTCACCCAACAGTGACCACACTTTGCAGTTTTCTGAGGCACAGCCCTGGTCTACCAGATCTTAGTGGGAGTCATATGTTTTTCAGACTGTGCTTTCAACGAAAGAAATGCATTCCCTTCTCTCTTCCCCTGGCTGAATGTAGACGTGACAATGGAACCCAGAGGAGCTATCTTCACCAGAGAGAGGAAACCTGCGAGGTAAGGCTAGCAGAGCAAGACTAGTCCCCGATGACGACATGGACTCCTGAAAAAAGCCGTCAGAGCAGCTAAGAAAATGCCAGTCTATTTGTAATAGCAGCAATCACAGGGAAAAGCATCAGGTTGGTGCTACAGTATCATTACCTTGATGTTGAAAACTAAAAATAATATAAGCAGGAAATAAACTGACCAGTAACGTCTGTACAGTTGTCATCTGAATCAGACTCCCCAGGGTCAAATACTTGGATCCCCTGAGCCTGTAGCCTCTGAAGTTTGCTCTCCAACTCTCGCTTGGCCCTCAGTAAGTCCTGGATTTCATTTTCCTTGGTCTCCCTAAAAATCTTAAAAAGAAAAATTTTAATTTTAAAAACTTTTCATAATCAAGAAGTTGTATCATCAACTTTTTTTTTTAAAGATTGATTTATTTATGTATACAAGAACTGGGGTCTAGGCCAGAGGTGTGGGGTGATGCGAGGATTCACCAGAGACAGAGTGGGGAGCAGAACTGCTGAGGGGAGCAGAGGGCGAGACAGGAGAGGTCTGCTGCGCCACATGGGTCAGCTCCCTGGCTGGGGATTGAATTCATGCAGCAGTGGCTAGGGATAGCTTCATATTGCTGAGACTTAACACCCTGCGCCACTAGGGAGGCCCTGTATCATCTACTAAGGGAAAAATCTGGGATTCGTAAAACCAAAGTTCATTTGGTTCTTGAGCTCTTCTGTAGGAATATTGATTCGAGTGCTTCTACCTATGCATTCAGGCTAGGGTGTAAGCCAGAGGTATGGGGGAGAGGGGGTGAGGTTTCACCACAGACAGAGTGGGGAGCAGAACAGGCAGATTAACTGAAATACACTGCTGAGGGGAGCAGCAGGCGAGGCAAGAGAGGTCTGCTGCGCCATGTGGGAAGCATCCTGGTCGGGGACTGAATTTGAATTCATGCTACAGTGGCTCTGGATGCTTCATAGTGCTTAGACTTAACTCGTTGCACCACCAGGGAGGCCCCTACCTCACTGTTTTATAACTGCAACCCACTGGGATTCCAGCAGCCCCTACCTCACTGTTTTATAACTGCAACCCACTGGGATTCCAGCAGGATTGCACCCTGGTGTGGGGCTACTCTGTGTCCTTAGCAAATCTGTCCCCTTCTTACTAAATGGCTGTAACACCTTCCCACACAAAACATCCCAAACATTTCCACACGTCTTCCCCCACACAAGCACTTTTCTTTTCAAAATCCCTATCAACATGTTCACTTTTTTTGAGATAGTTCACTTTCAAACTATCTCAAGCTCACCAGATCCAGCTCAAAAGTGTAAAAAGTGCTTTAATCTACTGTAACTTTCATGAATCCAATAAGACTGACACAACTCATTCATCGCATTATATAAACTTCTCAAATATGCTGTTTCTATTCTGCGTCGCCCTCTAAGGACAGGAGTTTACCTTAAACTGTCTTTTCACTTTATCTCTGTCATGTTCAAATGTAGCTGCTCTCTCCATTGCTTGGTACTTGGCTTCTAAAGCACTTTCCTTTTCCCGAAGTATCTTCTGGTAAGTTTTCTGAAGTGCCTGGAATAATTTACCTCATTATTTCTAAGGAAAATTCCTCCCAAAGTTTATAATCTCTTACACATGTATTACATATTTTAGAATTTTAACAATACTTACTATTTTACCAGTTATCAAACACATAATGAAAAGAATGCAAACATGTTTGAACTATAGTAAATGACGACACTTAAAACTTCCAGTGGAAATTAATACTTTTTCTTTGAAATACTGTACCAACACTTAATCTTCCCTACACCTCAGTTTCCCCCTCTTTGAGGGAATAAAAAGTATAATTTGTAGTCTTAACTTGAAGGATAATTAATGCTGTGAGACTGTGCATCCTTTGGCTCCACATCTTTTTTTTTTTTAATTTATTTATTTATACACACAAGCTGGGGTACAGCCAGAGGCGTGGGGCGGCGAGAGGGCTCACCAGAGACAGAGTGGGGAGCAGAACAGGCAGATCAGAAACACACTGCTGAGGGGAGCAGCGGGCGAGGCAGGAGAGGTCTGCCGCACCATGTGGGATTCTCCCCGGCGGGGCGTCGAACTCGCGTCGCTGCTGCCGACAGCTCCACAGCACAGCGCTCAACCGCTGCGCCACCGGGGAGGCCCAGGCTCCACATCTTAATCATTTTGCTACCCCTGGCGCCCTCAGGGTGCCTGAAACACGCAGGCCTCTGGCAGGTGTGCATTTGCGTGGACCAGACCTGGAGCGTGCTGTATGCCTAGGTGAGAAAGGAACCAGGCTCTAGAAGGGACCTGGTTTGGTAAGAGCAGTAACCTGGGACTGTCGCCCTTACTGAACGTGGTCCCAGATGGCGTGGTCTTCTTTGCCACCTCCTCCTTACAGCACGCCATGTTCACAGGCAGTAAAATCAGCTGTGAGAGTGTACAGGGCTGTTTTCCACAAGCCAAAGCATTAAGACTGCCCAGTAGGGACCCTGATAAGACCACAAATAGACTGCTGCTAAGTGTCTTCCCAGATAAACGTGTTAACTATATAACAGCTAATGGGGGTGAGCAAGAGCTTGACTAAAATTCCTGACTAAAAGAAGTAGGCTTCTTTCTTTTAGAAAAATCAGTTTGTGGTATTTCCTTCCTACTATGATGAGACACCTGGGCTGTCTAGAAGTCTCTTCCATAATAAAGGAAAGGTAAACAAACCACAGTCCCCAGAGAGGCCCAAAATCCATGGCACTGAGTATCATAACTTTGCTCACAGAAAAGCAACTTCTTGCTTTATATACTCATTAACATAGACCTACTTCAGGGAGGGTCTGCGATAACTGGTTTTTTTTTAGTTAATAAAGTGGATTCAGGGAATTTTACTATATCTAGGGAGCGTTTTCAACCACAAGAGTTAACATGGTGAAAATGAGATGGGGGGATCCCAAAAAATTCACTTGTAGAGCATTAAGCCCAAGAGCTATGTAATTTGAGGGGAGGGAAGAATTAAAAATTCCTAGGAAGTTTGCTGACTTGCTTCAACAGATGTCAAGGGAGCCTTTCGTGGGAAGCGGGGAGAGGAGCGCGCCTGTTCTCTGTAAACCTACTTCTCTGGGGCGCCTTGGAGACTGGTGTTCGCTGCTTCAGGACATTTTTGAGCAAACTGTTTCAAGGTGTCTGAATGAAAGAACCAGAAACAGAAAGTGGGTGTGGAGGATAGTTAAGGACGTTGTTTTGACCCCAAGACAACACGTCCCCTCAACTAAAACGCCAAACCGTTCATCTTTCAAAACTAATTGGTTTGGAGGCGACAGGATAGACGAAGGTCGCGGTCAGGCGTCCAGAGCCCAACCTGGAGGTGCCTCCAAGCGACTGCGAGGGATTGGCCGGCCGCCCGGGGTCTCAGGGTTCCGGGTGTCGCCCCCGCGCGCACCCCGGCCCGGCGTTACCTGCAGCTCGGCCCGCAGCCGCTTGTTCTCCGTATCCAGCTTGGCCTCGCGGCGGCCCATGGACAACAACTCTTGGTTCTTGCTGACCCGGAAGATCTCGTACTCCTTCTTCAGTCGCTCGTACTCGGCCGCCGCGTACTCCAGCTCGGGCACAGACGAGCCGGTGGACTTGAAGCTGGCTCCCAGCAGCCCGCCGCCGCCCGCCCCGCGGGGCAGCGACCCGGGCCCAGCCCCCGCCGCCGCCGCCCCCGCGCCCCGGCGGAAGGAGCTGCGCAGCAGGCGGGCCTTGGGCTTCACCTCCACCGGGATCTCGCAGGCCTCACCGCCGCCCGCCCCGTACGTGTCCTCGATCACCTCCCCGCCTGCGGGGCTCACGAGCGACGAAGCGGTCCCCATGGCCGCGGGTACCCGCCGCCGGGTCCGGGAGGGGGCGGGGCTAGCGGGACTGGGCGGGGCATCAGGAGGGGACGGGGCGGGGCGAGCGGGACGGGGAGTGGGCAGGAAGGACGGAGGCTGGACCAGAGGGAACGGTCTGGAAATAAACAACCAGCTGCCACACAAGCACCACCTCCTTCACCAACCCGGCTTTCAGACCCTGGACCTATAACCCCTGGCACTAATCACCCAGGACAACTAGGGACCGTGCCCTGCTATTGAGTTCTGAATTTATTCAAATCAGCCAATCCTAAACCTGTTTCTCTTACCTCTCCTACTCCTTCCTGCAGAAACCACAGTAAAGACTACTATTCATAGTGCCCACTCCTGCCCTCCTGACCACCCAGGTGCTGGCCCGCATAGGCCCGCAAGGTGTGGCGTTACCTCCACTGGGACTGTGAGTAAAAACCATTTTTTCAAAGCAGTCGTCTGCTAACCGTCGACCTACGGCAACGTACTATTACACGCTATGTTTTAAACAGCAGTGACTGACGGGGCACCTCATTGGCCCTTTGAAGAGGGAACAAATGATGAACTCTACACCTTTTTGTAATAGTCTCAATTCAATATTTTAATACGTTGTAGAGTTCTTTTTTCCCCATAAAATTGCAAGTTCCATGAGGGTGGAGGGCATATAAGAAGTTCTATAGACAAAACCAGAGACACCAGGGAAGTCAGAGTATCTTTCTCCTCAGAGAGAGCTCAGGCCAAGGCATGATCAAATCCCCGTGTCTGCCTTCAAATTATGAACAGAATTAGCTTGGTTTTTCAAATTAAGCTTTTAAACATATCATCCTAGCAGGGAACCCATCAGTTCCAAATTCATTTTTTTTAGCAATAATCAAGTTACACTATATATGAGACAGCCTATTCCCTGAGTTATTTTTGTTAGAATCTGAGTCTGCACAGTATTTTTCAACTCAAACTAGTCTGGGAGCTATGGGGGAGAGGGTGCGGAGGGGAGGTGGTGCATAGCATGGGAGGAGAGAATGCCAGGATGCTCCTGGAAGGAATGAGCTCCAGGCTCATTTCCAGGGAAGTGGGTGGGGCTGAACTTGGCTGTCACCTCATGGAAGTGGGAGGGTTTGGACTTGGGGATGCCATCGTAGATGTTCGATTATGGTGAATGGCGAACTCATTGCTCTGGCCAAAATCTGCAATTTTTACATTCAGGTCAGCATCAAAAAGCAGGCTCTCTGGCTTCAGGTCCCATGGACAACAGATCTGTGGTGATAGTGCTGCAAGGCAGATTCTAACTCTCTTGTGGCAACGGTCTTGGAGATGATCAAACATGTCTCTTCTGCTAACAGGCTCCATGAAAAGCTAAAGTGTTTCTGGGGCACCCATCACCTGGATATTAGGATGATTGAAGGCCTTCATGCTATATTCATGGAAAAGTCCTTGGAGGTTGTTAATGATCTTCACAGCTACCTCAGTCCCAGTCAGGGTGTGCTGGTTCTACTTTACCTTAGTGAATGTACCTCAGCCAAGTGCCCCCAGCATCTCATAATTTTAGATATGGGTCTCCTCATTAGCAGAGATGGGTATGAAGTCCCGAACCATGTTTGGGACATAAAGTATATAAAGATGTGATTTAGTGACATCAACACCAGCACCGACAATACGAACAGTGATAACTATGCTAACAGAGAGCCCTAACTCTACTAACAATGCTAACTAATACTAACAAAGTTAACTATGCTTATTACGTTAACAGATTATACTATGTTAACTATGCTAACTAAGGAAAAAAATGAGAACGAGGACAAATAAAGAGAAAAAATAAAGGAAAAATGAGAAGATAAAAATAAAATAGAGAAGTAAAAAAAAGGATAATAAAAAAATTAGAAATGAGAACAAAATTAAGAAAAAGGAGAACAAAGAAAAGAGAAAATTTAGAAAAACAGGTATCTGTAATACAATCACAGTGGAGCCTCTAAAAGAACTCTTTCAAAAAATGATTAGTTTATGTTTGGGGGTGTAACATGCATAAAGATGTAATTTAGAGACTTCAACAATGAGAGGAGTGAGGACAGGGCTGAGAGGCAATGGAATTTTTATATGTTACTGAAGTTAACCTGCTATAGATTCTAATCGATGTCTTAGCTTTACAATTTTAAATGTAATCTTTGTGGTAACCACAAAGAAACAACTATAGACCATACACTAAAGGAAATTAGGAATTTAAATATTTCACTATAAGAAATCAACTAGGGGTCTCCCTGGTGGCTTAAGGGTTAAGTCTCAGCACTATCACCTCTAAGGCCTGAGTTGATCCTGGGCCATATGTGGCACAGCAGACCTTTCCAGTCTGGCCCACTGCTCCCCTTAGCACTGTATTTCAGTAGATCTGCCTGTTCTGCTCCCCACTCTCACCCCCTACATCTCTAGCCTACACCCCGTTCTTCTATGCAAAAATTTAAATAAAAATAAAATGTTTTTAAAAAGAAAGAAATCAACTAAACATAAAAGAAGACAGTAATGAGGGTAATGAGTGACAAAAAAACTATAAGGCATATAGAAAACACAGAAAAATGTAGAAGTCAATCAGTCCATCATCAGTAATTACTTTAAATACAAATGGATTAAGTCTCCAGTCAATAGAGACTGGCAGAATGGACTAAAAAACATGATCCAATTATCTGCTGTCTAAAAGAGCTTCTTCAGATCTGAAGACACAAATAAACTGAAAGGATGAAGAATGATATTCTATGTCAATAGCACCCAAAAGAGAATGGGGTGGTATACTAGTATCAAACTAAATAGATTTTAAATCAAATACACCCATGTTCATAGCAGCATTATTCAAAATAGCTGAAATAACCCATGGAAATAACCCAGATTTCCATTGATGGATGTGAATGGATAAGCAAAATGTGGCCTAAACATACAGTGAATTCATGTCCTGCCTTGAAAAGGAAGGAAATTATGCTACAATGTGGAAGAAACTTAAGGATATTATGCCCATGAAATAGGTCAATCACAGAAGGACAGCAACTGTCAGGGTGCCTTTGATTAGGTACTTAGGGGAGTCCCATCAGAGATAGAAAGAACAGGGCTTGTCAGGGGTGGAGGCTGGGAGGGATTGGGAATATTTGTTTACTGGATGTGGTGTTTCAGTCTTCCAAGATGAAAAGACTTATGGGGATGGATAATGGTGAAGGTTGTTCAACATGATGATTGTACGTGATGAATGTATTTAAAACTACTGAACGGAGCACTTAGAAATGGTTAAGTATAAGATGGTAAATTTTGTTATGTCTATTCTACCACAATGAAAGTTTTGTTTGTCCCCTCCCAGCTTCTGTGAGTTTGTGCATTGAAGCAGGTAATGAGGTGGGTAGGAGAAGCCACTAGAGTGTGACCAGCTCTGCAAAGATCCAGATGGTCTCATACACGAGACTTCTCTTTCCTAGTTTCAATCACATTGATCTCAATCATTTAATTCCTCTTTTCCAGAAATCATATAAATTCTGAACAATGAGGAATTGAGAAGACCTAATTATTAACACTGGAAAACATGAGAGGAGGTTAGCTATGGAAATAACTGAGCCATTTATTCACCCTGAACAGATGATGTCTGAAGGTCCATGCCAATCCAGAGTCTCTCCTTCAACATCTGCAGAGAAAGGACAAAGGGAATTGAAGAGACTACAGCTTGCTGGAGACGTTAGCTCTCAGTCCACACACTGAACAGATCGCACGAATTGAATCACATTGATATCCTTACCAAGAGCATATTGAAGTAGTGTAAACTATGTATTAAGCACCAAAGACTATTTTCAATATATAAAATAGACAGGAAAAGCTTTGAGACTTCGATCAGAATCTGACAAAATATAATTGAAAGGAAAAGTATTTTGAAAATTGGAAAATACTATCTGTGTTAGAATTGCCCAAAGAGAACAACTAGGATATCGAGAGATACACAGAATATATATATATATATACACACATATGTATTTCCATATATATCCAGGAATATATAATCTATATATCCTATATATATATATATTCCCATATATATATAGGATATATAGATTATATATTACTAGGATATTATAGATTATATATTACTAGTAAGATATAATCTATATATCCTATATATATACACATTCATATATATATACACACAGGATATATAGATTATATATTATCCTATATATATCCTATATATATTCCCATATATATATATATGGAGAGAGAGAGAGAGAGAGAGAGGATATATAGATTATATATTACTACGATATACAGAAAGAGACCTAGGAGGTCCTGGCTTACATGCTATGGAAGCTGAGAAGCCCCACAATCTGCCTTCGAGAGAGCAGACAGCAGTGAGAAGGCAGCTGACGCTTGTACGGGTCTCCCCACACCTCGCTGTACGGGCCTGTCTCTGGGCCATCATGCCCCCTTTCCTTGTCTCTACACAAAAAAATCTGCTGCTGTCAAACAGGCCTCCGCAGGGCCCTCTGTGCCCGCACATCCATTTCCAGCTCCATCTCTATTCCCAGTCTCCATTGTTCCAGAAGACCCGTCAGATGTCAGCCATTAAAAACAAACTCCCGTGAGGCCAATTAGCTGGCCAGGCTCTGACACATGACAGCTTTTGGACCACAGGGACCCACACTGGAGTCTTCCCTTAGTCTTTCCAGAACCACACTGACCTGTGCAGACCATCTTTGGGGTCCTGGGTAGGCTGGGTCAATGTGGGGTACAGGCAGGCTGTTGGGGGAAGGAGTGTGAGTATTGATGCTGGTTACCCCACTGTTAGGTTTGTGGTGGGGGAGCTGTATCCCTGAGTGTGTTGTCAAGGGTTCTGCCCAGTTAGCACTCTTCAGATTCTGACAACTCCCTCCTTGCCTGGGGGGTGGTGGTGGTGGTGTGTGTGTGTGTGTGTGTGTGTGTGTGTGTGTGTGTAATGGACCCCTCATACTGGTACCACGCCTTCCCTTGTAATTTCTTTTCACTATCCAAGCAGTATCTTTCATAAAATTCTCCTCAAACTACCCCACTTGAGAGTTTTCTGGGATCCTGACTAATAGAATCTTAGTTAAATTCTTATTATTATTACATCAGGACACTCCTTACCTTCAAGGCAAATAGTGTTTGATGACAGTATTTCCTTTCTTGTTAGATATTTTTGGGGATGTATGTGGTATTAGTATTCACCTTTAAAAAAAAAAAACACTTGCTTTGCTCCATGTATCTCCCTTGTTAACCCTTTGCACTCTGCTGTCCCCTCTCAGGGGACATCGGAATTCTAGCATATCACTCGGATGTCCCCTTTCAGGGGACATCGCAGTTTATTAGTGATTATGGGGAATTGAGTTATTTCAACGCAACTTTTTGAGACATGCATGTTTCCCTGAAGTTTTATCTTGAAATGGCACAAGAAATTAAGTCAAAATATCA
>PVIJ01004591.1:41203-78204 GCA_004024925.1 Scalopus aquaticus
GAAATGTCAGCGGGTTTTGTGTCGGACGAGAACGTGCACTAATCAGCCTGCAATGCATATTGGGGAGTGTTACAAAACTTATCATACTGTACAAAATTATAAACAATAAAATATTGGTTTTTTTGCAAATATACATTCCTCGATGTCACCCAATTCATATAAGTCCAATATCATTATAATACGTTACTTGGTTCCAAAAGTATACTAAATAATACGAGGGTCTGTAAATGCACGTTTCCGCTGCAAAGTAGCGTCGAGTAGCTGGTAGCCAATGTCCAGAATGGTTAGGAGTGCAAAGGGTTAACTCTTCCTATACAGCTTTTTACAAGGACAGAAGCATTCGATTTTCTCTCAGTTCCATTTTTCCCCCAGAGTTTCCCCCTGGAGTCTTCCTGCTCCTACACCAGTCAGCCTGGGTGTTCTCCAGGTTTGCTGCCCAGTTTCTTTCCCTTTCCTTCACCCTTGTGTTAGAATCCTATTTTCCGTCTGGGTTTTCTCACTCATTTTGGTGGGTATAACCTCCACTAGCTTTTTGAGAAAAGGCATGGAGGTAAATTTTGTGAGACCTGCATGTCCAAAAAAAAATCTTTATTAAATGTCATGTGACTGATATTTTTATTCCTTCCCTTAGAGAGAATGTCCTTGCATTGAGGGAAAGTCTTTTGAGCATTTCTCTTATATTCTCCCCTATTTCCCTCTCTGCTTAATATATTTTTGGAAATCCTCAGTTGATAGGTCCCCTCAGTTTATCCTCCAATTTCCATATCATTATCAACTGTTTTCCATCTCCTAGTCACTTTATTCCATGCTTTACAACATTTCTTCAAAATCTAATGAATTTTTATTTTATTATTGTATTTATTTTATTTGAGGATAACTCTTTCTTATTTAGTTGTTGTTCCTTTTGCAGAACATTCTGTTCCAATTTGAAAATAATTCCTTTTCTACCTCTCTGAAGAATGTTGACGTTGTCTTGTTTCCTCCAAATGCCTTATTTTAGTTTGTTTGAAATGTTTAAGTGGAATCAGCTTTTCCTGCCTCCTTTAAAATCAGTCTTAAGGAAACGGACACTATGTCAGCAGGTTAGGATTTAAACTGGGTAATTAACATCCACAAAGATCCCACGCAGGCCACATATATCGAGAGGAAAAGGGCCCATTGAACCGTGGTCAATAAACATCCTGAAAGATCCATGCTAACTCTGAGCCACTTTATTTCTCAAATCATTGTGCTTATAATTTTTAACTCTCCATCTACTACTAGATTCAAGCACTAGCTTGAATCTAAATATGGCTCATGACATACATGACTGTACATCAGAATGACCTGTATTTTTATACCAATTATTTGTTTACTGAGGATTTATTGAGTACCTGCTTTATGCTGGGCACTGGGGCGTGAGGCGCTAGAAAGAAATATTTGCAGGGCGAGGAGCTCGCTGTCCTTCAGGCACTTACTCTCCAGGGCCATACTGCGCCCTGTTACAGAAGAATCTGAGGTTCAGAGTTTCTCTGGTCTTTCCCCAAATGACAGGCAGTTGTTTGGAGACTATGCCGTATCATAAATCCATTTCTTCCTCTTCCACACTTTGTGTCCGAAAGGTTGAGGTATAAAGCAAAGCTGGAGAAAAATGAACCACAAAAGAGGGACATGAAGAGAAGCAAGAAGAAACCACATTAGTCAGTGTTCTTTAGAAAAATTGACTAATAGGGTATACAGCGATATATGTCCTTAAAAGATTTAGTATAGGTGTTGGTTATTAAAAATGAGAAACCCCACATTTTGCTGTCTGCAAGCTGGAGAACCAGGAAAACCAGTGGTATAATTCAATCCAAGTCCAAGGCCTGAGAATTGAGAGCTGATGTCATAAGTGCAAGTATAGCAAAAACTCAAGCAAAGAGAGGAAAAATCCGCCTTTCCTCATCTTTTTTTTGTTCTGTTTGGGCCCTCAAGGACTGGCTAGTGCTCATTCCCTCCCTCCCCTCACCCCCACTCCCAGGAGAGTCTTCAGCTTTACACAGTTCACCAATTCAAATGCTAATCTCAAAGACACACCTCACAATAATGTCTTACCAGCTATCTGCCTAGTCTTACCAGCTGCCTAGTACCTGTGGGAAATAGACGAAGATGTATAGATACACCACAGTCATTTTACAGCCACAGGAAGCACCTTCTCCATTCTGGAGTTAGTGGTATGGGCGGGGTGGGGGGGGGCAGTGGTATGGAGTGGGATTGAATCCTCACTTTAAAATCTTTATGTAAAATACTTTATTCATATTTCTTTCATTTTTATCTAATGTCACTTTTTTGTTCCAGGATCCCATCCAAAACATCACATTACAGAACCTCCCTGGTGGTGCAAGGCATTAAGTTACAGCACTCTGTAGCTTTCCAGAGCCACTGCAGCACTCCCCAGCCAGGGAGCTTTCCACATGGCATAACAGACCTCTCCTGTCTCACCCGCTGCTCCCTTCTCAGTAGATCTGCCTGTTCTGCTCCCCACTCTGTCTCTGTTGAATCCTCTCACCACCACCCCCCCCTCTGGCCTATGCCCCAACGTGTATGCATAAATAAATAAATCTTTAAAACAAAGCAAAACATCACATTAAATTTGTTATTATGGCCTCACTAGGCTTCTCCTAACTGGCAGTTCTCAGACTTTCCTTTATTTTGATGGCCTTGACAGTTTGAGGAGTACTGATCGGGTATTTTGTAGGCTACCCCTCACTGGAATTTGTCAAATCTTTTTCTCAAGAGTAGATTGGAGTTATATGTTTTTTGAGAAGAAGATCACAGAGGTTAAGTGCCATTTTCATCATGTATCAATAATCCACTAATGTCCTTCTGCTGGTGCGGAGCCAATCAAGAATTCCACATTGCATTAAGTTGTCAACCAGATGAGGTTCTGCCTGAGGGTGAGGGAAATATTGAATGGGTAGTGAAGAAGAAAGTCACAGATATCAATAACAGCCTTACAGCCAATTAGAGAAACTTTGTTTTGTTTGCTTGTTTGCTTGCTATACATATGTGATCATTTGTAAATGCTAACCATTTTCTTCTTATTTTAATTTATATACAAGTCTCTGAAATTAACTTTGCAGTTTTGTCTTTAGGTAACATAAATTCAGTGGGACTACAACTAAATTTAAGGAGTGATGACCGTAACCTGTGATGGGTACAATACCTGTTGAAACTCTGTATATCCTCATTTTGGGGAGAGTACAACTCTTCATTTTCAAGAGAAAAAACCCCAACAACTGTATCTCATTAGATGGAATAAAAGGGGTTCTTTGTTGTTTGAGAGTTTAAATGTGTGTAAAGGGGAGCATATATAAGCTGAACAAAGGGTGGACTCTGCCAATCATCAATGTACTGTCTCTCAAATTTAAATTCATCTTTCATTACTTCATACATAAAAATGGAGTTCATCTATTGAAATATTTTCCATGTTTAATTTGGTCAGTAGAGGGCGATGGAGAGACACTGCAGGAGAAGGATGTGTTGCTCTGGCAGACACATCAGGGTCCTGAAAGTGCGGGCTCCTTCTCCAGCGCCCAGCTCCTGCTGTATTGCTTCCTCAGTATCAAATTCCACCTGCTGACTCCTGAAGTACACAGCAGCCTGTGCCCAACTGACTGCGCTGCTATCCTTTTGGGAAAGTTCATATCAGAGTCCTCCAGTGAGAAAACCTCCCATCAACAGTTTTCCTGACCCCACAGGGTGGGTTCTGATGATGTGGCTTCTCTACCTTTCAGTGACCATGACCATAACCATGGCCAAGACTATAAGAGCCATAAAGAGAAGCAGTTTGCTAACTAATCTAAAGTCTTTGTGTATAGTTCTTTTCATCTTTACTCTTACAATATGCCAAGAGGGTTTGGCTCTCTCCTTGGGGGAGAGGGGTCTTTTCCTTGGATTGTCTCTCTCACAATCCTACGCAGTAGCTGCTCTCTACTTCTATTATTCCTATTTTCTTTTGTTAAAGATTTATTTTTATTTATTTATGCATACAAGCTGGGGTGTAGGCCAGAGGAGTGTGTGGGGTGGTGTGTGTGTGAGAGAGGATTCACCAGAGACAGAGTGGGAAGCAAAACAGGCAAATCTAAAATACTGCTGAGGGGAACAGCGAACAAGATAGGAGAGGTCTGCGGCAGAGGTGGGGCTCAAACTCCTGCTGCAGTGGCTGGCATAGCTTGACAGCGCTGAGACTTTAACCCCTGCGCCACCAGGGAGGCCTGATTCCTATTTTCTTTACATTCCCATTTCTTACTAGAAATGCACCCTCATTTCTCCAATTGCTCATTTATAGTTAATAATTCTTTATATTAAATTTTTCCTATTCAAATTACTGTGTGTTTTTGTCTCCTATCTGGACCTAGGCTAATCTGCACATAAAACAATGTCAGAATTGCTAGCTCATTCCCCTATAAGATCCATAAAGAGAAGCAGTTTATTAACTAATCTAAAGTCTTTGTGTATAGTTTTTTTCCTCTGCAGTCTTACAATATCCAGTCAAAAACCTGTTTTTCAGAGGTACTGAGGTTCTTTTCCTCTCTACATCTTCCAGTGTGGTTTTATTACTTGTTTGTAATACATTTAGGTTACTTATCATTGGTGTTCCATTTTGGGATCTCTTCTCATCGTGGCTAATTTGAGTGATTTACTTACTTTGGGAGTATGTGAACCATTATTCTGGTTCCAAGAGTGCCAGCTACATAAGCGGGTATAGGTATGTTCAGAGAGTGTTGGGGCCCTCTCATTCCCTTTACCATGTCCCCATTCCCTCCTTCCATTCCATTCATATCCACCCACCCTCCGCAAGCCTTTCTCAGTTTCTGGTTTAGCCTTTCTGGATTTCTTTCACCAACTGATTGATAGATGTGAGTTAACAGGTGAGTCTTCAGTCTTCCTAGAGGGCAAAGATATAGGTTCATATTCCTCCTGTCCCTATTTGGTTTGGAGCCCAGCATTAGCCCACCCTAAAATTTAATTAAAAGAAATATTTGCCAGAGTTGACCACTGAAAGTCATGCTGGGGAGCAAACTGGACACTGCTATTAAAATAAAACATATGAATGATTTCTATGTTCTACCTCACTTCTTGATACTTAGCTTCAGGTGGGAGGAAGTCATGTTTGTGCACAGGTATGCATGAACTTGTTTTCTGTAACAATATTCTTAATGATAAAAAAGAAAAAAAATGAGAAACCAACTTTATGTCTATCAATGGAGATATGGCTAAAAATATACTATGAAATAACCTGTCACACTACACAATGTAACAGGTTTGCTTGTTTTAATAAGGTAGAGTAGTCAGGATCTTAGTGTGTGTAGTTTGGGGTTAAAGGGTAGGAGAGAAACTAATTATAGAATGAAAAATATGGTATAATAGTTTTATAAAAAACCAACAAATAAAACAATATTATATATTTTATACATTTACACATTCCAGTGTGTGTGTATATAATGTATATTAAAATCTATAAGAAAAGGTTTGAAACCTTGTATATTAAACTGAAAAAGAAGTAATTTCATTTGACAGGGAATGGAGATTTGGGGAAGAGGTTATCAAGAGGAATATTTATCTGTAATGTGTTTATTTTGTCAGTGTTAATGTGTTCGTGTATTATTTATGTAGTTAAAAACAGACAAAAAGGAACTCCCTGGTGGTACAACGGGTAAAGTGCAGCGCTGTGGAGCTGTTAACAGCTGCACGCAAGTTCGATGCCCGGCCAGGGAGATTTTCACATGGCTCAGCAGACCTCTCCTGCCTTGCCTGCTGCTCCCCTCAGCAGTGTATTTCGGTCAATCTGCCTATTCCGCTCCCTGGCCTATCTCTGGTGAACCCTCTCACTGACCCACAACTCTGGCCTGCAACCCAGCTTGTATGCAGAAATAAAATAAATCTTAAAAAAAAAAACCAGACAAATAAACAAAGTATGGACTATATTAACTAAATCTCAAAACTTTTGAATGGGACTACAACCTAATGTGAAAGCAGGTGTCATACTCAAACACTCAATGCCTGCCCTTCCTACGGAAAATGACAAGGAGTTGCTACCTCTCCCTCTTCCATAAAATGTAAAAATCTTTTCTAAAAGTTGCCTGCCACAAAGACTTGCTGTCTGCTAATTAAAAACTAATAATGTGTGTAACACAATCGCCAAGAATCTAGATTTAAGGGAGTCTCACCACCTGAATTTTTTCTACAGTTATTTGAATAGTCCTGCTCTATCACATTAAATTAGTAAAACACAAAACCCAAATATATTTTGTCTGCTTTGATTCTTCTCCTGGAAGAGCCTTAGGATGGATATTTGACCTGAACAAATACCTAATGGCTAAGGACAGAGTCCAGAGATAACTTTGCTTTCTATTTCAACCACTTGATGACTGAGTTGAGAAAGAACACTCAAGATTCCCACATCAAGGTTGTTAAATATATTACTAAAGATAAAAAGTATACAAAATGCCTCCAAGTTTGTGTTCAGTTTATTTTCCTTGGGGGAAATTTTAAAAAATAAAACTAGAATCTTCGCCTTTATAACATTAAAAACAAAACTTAAGATGATAATGACTCAAAAAACTGACTAAGCCACTAATCAAAGACAGAGAGACAAATACAATTAGTGTTTTGAGCAAGTTGTTCTGAGGATTCTTGGTTAATCCTGAGACATCCAAAGGCTTCATGTGGAGAACCCTGTCCCTACCAGAACACAGAAAGGCACTTCCTGCCACTGCTGTTTTTTGTGTAGCTTGGGCTGAGACCATGCAAAGTAAACAACAGAATTTTGCTAAGCATCTCATTCTCTTCAGGAAGGAAATTACTACACTTGCTTTTAGCTCCTCTGTTTGGAGTATATTTTCTGGTATTTTAATTTTTTAAATCCCTAAGCTCTTTGCTTGCCTTTTAGGAAAATTACTTGTGTTTTCTAACTATATAGACTCAAAGCTATAACTTTTGAAAGTCTCTCTTTGGCTTAGGAAATGTGTACAACAGCAAAAAGTTTGTTGAGATTCAACTTCCCATCAATGAATGCAGATCACATCTATTCCTGGAATTGTGATCATTTTTATAGTGAGAAAAGCACGTTATAAAATAGCATGTATGGTGTGATTCTACTTGTGCAAAATGCAGATGTGCTCACGAAGACAATGTCTGGAGGGACAATAGTATCTCAGAATGGTGGGATTGCTAGTGATTAATTTCCTTCTTTTGTTTTTCTGTATTGTTTAAATTTTATGTACATTGAGAATATATTGTTTTCATAATAAAAAGAACACTTTCATTTGGGAAAAAAAAAACAACTAAAAAAGGGGTTGAGGATAAAATAACTGAAACAGAAGAAAATGCAAATAGCAACACTAAGATGCTCTGGCACCAAAGTCAGCACTCAGAATCCTCAGGATTTTGGAGGAATCCTGGAGGAACTTTTAAGGAACTCAAATGTTGTTCAGCTTCATACACTGTATTCCCCTGGCAGCCACTACCCCTGCTGGCCTGCACCCTTAGGAAGCCTCCTGTCTTGCTTTCCTAACTACCGTTTTGCCTTTCAAAAATACATTTTCCAAAGAATAGTTGGAGCAGTTTTCTAAAAATGAAAACCTAATCTGTTGCTCCCCCAGCAGCCAAATTTTAATAAAAACCCAATCTCCTTGTCCCAACCTCAAGGTCCCTCTATTCCAACCTTGCTCATTCATCTCTTTCATACTCACTTTGCTGATAGTTCCTGGGGCATTCTTTCTTGCCTCAGCACCTTTGTGCTGGCTGTTCCCTCTACTCAGAAACTCCTTTCAGCTCCTCACACAGTCAGCCCCTATTTCTCAAAGGCTCCAGGGGTCGGATGAGGACTCTGCACTTGAACATGTACTTCACATGATTGCCGTGCACACTTTGGTCTGAGAGCATCTGTTCTAAAGCACTGGCTTTTGATGAATATTCAAGTGGCAGGGATTCAAGGCAGATATCTGGAGTAGTTTTTCTCTCTCAGACCCTTGGTAGACCAGGTGGGTTTTCTGAGCTTAGATGCTACTTAAGAAGGACCTGGTACGCTGACTCACAGAACGGTGAGCTGTTAGCCAAGATTTTAGGTAGGAGGATTGTTTTAGTTTTAATCTATTTATTCATCTGTTAATTTATTTCATTCATTTATTAATAAATGAAACATCTATTTGTCTATTATTTAACTATTAAGTTGTATTAACCTATTTATTTTTTTCATCTGCATATTTGTCTATTAATTTAACAATTAATAAAGTTACCTATAAATTTATTTGTTACCTATTTATTCATCTATTAATATTTTATTCACCTATTAGTAAATTAAATATCTGCATTCCTTGCCAAATGAAATTACTTTTTATCAGTTTGATATAAAAGGTTTCAAACACTTTCCTATAGATTTTAATACACATTACATACACAGACACTGGAATATCTGGGGTTTGGAGAGTGAACCCAGAAGAGTTCTGAAACCAAAATATTCAGACACTTATCTCAGATATTTATCACCTGAGAACCTCCATGACCCATGGAGGACAAATTTGATGATTTGGGTCAGGAGTACTGAAAACATTAAGCAAACACTCTCTGAACTAAGCTGAGGACAAGCTCTTGTCTTAGGTATGAGCAAGATAGCCCCTGGTCTGGTCTGTCCAGTCTGCCAGTGTGTGGTTAGAGTAGTTTTGTTTTTATGGTCTTTGAGGAATTTACACAGTCTCAGTTGGAAGGCATAACCAGAGGTCAGGGAGCCTCGACTCAGGGGTTAAGTGTCAGTGCTAACACCACGATGGGAGCTAACCCATATATGGCCCAGCAGACCTCTCCTGTCTCACCTGCTGCTCCCCTCAGCAGTGTATTTCAGTCAATCTGCCTCTTCTGCTCCTCACTCTGTTTCTGGTGAATCCTCTCACACTCCACACCTCTGGCCTACACTCCAGTTCTTCTATGCAAAAATAAATAAATAAATAAATCTTTTAAAAAAAAAAAGAAGAAGGCAGACCTTTACAAGGAGAATGTGGCAGTACAAGTAAGAGAGAGTCATTATTTTCCTGTTGGCCTTGCCTCTCTGTGTTTCCTTTCAGAAGCTCTCCCCTCTGTGTGGCTCTGGAGGGCTGCCAGTCATGGCGACCCCATGAGCTGGACCAGTTACTTTCACTCTGGACCCTCCTTGCCAGACTCTGCAGGCTTTCTTTCTGCTGTGTTTGCTAAACTGGCCAGAAATGAGCCTTGGGCTGTCCAGTTCCATCATGCTGCCCAGCAGAGAGAGCCTGGCCAACAATAAGAGGAGCCCTAATGCCATTACTCACACCCCCACATGCAGGCAGACCTGAAGCTAAGTCCACTACTAGTCTTTCCAGGACAGGCGCTAATATATCACCTTATTGCTTCAATTGGTTTCAGCTCAGTTTCTTCTTTTGAAACAAAAGGGGCCTGAGTAATGCACAGGAATTATTGTTTCCTTGGCTACAAGGAAGTCTTCAAATAAAATATGTATTATTGGCAGAAAATTGTCTTTGTAGTCTAATAGGCCAATGTCAGAATTTAGAGGGGCAATGTTGCAATCCTACAGGGTTCGAGGCTTCTATAATAGGGGCCAGCACAACCCTACCATTCACAGTTCTTGGAAGAGGTTCTCTTGTGTGGGAGCGTCACAGTCTCTCACCACCAAACTGCTTTCATATATCATGAGTACACTCTAATAACCCTAATTGCAACCCAGCAGTACAGGGCTCCTTTCAGCCTTCTCCTTTCCATATCTAGCACTCCCTTCTGGTGGTCAGGAATGTGCCACACTTGAAGGATGAGTCATGAAGCAGGTTTGCAAGGTCTGCTGCTCAGTGAGCAGCCCTCTTGCTATTTATTAGCAGTAGTACACAAGCATGATTGACTATGTGACAATGGCGGGAGGAACAGGGCCCAGGGGAGACAAAGGGTAATCAACTTCATGGGGAGCAGGGGGGGGCATGTCGGCCATGCATTCAGGGAGGACTTCCTGTGCAGGTTCTTGGTGTATTCTGAGCTACTCCCAGACCACCTGACTATGGCCACACAGTCAGTCAACAGCTCCCTAGGTGTCCCCAGCTGCCTTGTGACGTGGGCCACTGTCTTAAGGCCCTCATGTGGGAGTGCCTGATCCAATTATCTCACACACTCACAGGTGCATAGAGAGGCCAGAAACACACAGGTGCAGAGACCCCAAATAGTAAAGAGGCTACACTCATAGTGAGAAACTGGCCTCCCATTATCTTCAACATACTTACTTGTATAAACCTATAGGGCACCGAAAATAGTTTCAGAATTGCTAAACATGTTACTATGCAAGTCCAGAAATTTGTTCAATATATTTATTTATAGTTCTTTGTCATTGATCTGAGGGTATACAGTCAAAACGGCACACAAAAGCTAGCCCAACTTACTTCATTATGTTTATGTTCATTTGAAATAACATTAATTTCATCGTTTCTGCTTATATTCAAATTTAAGGGATTTTTCTCCCCATCACTGATGATTTTAATTTTTGAATATGTGAAACATGAATACAGTTCTGAGAGTCAATGTATGCATAACACATAAGGAAGTATGTGACCCTGACTCCATCCCTTCTGCCCAGATCGTGTGCTGAGGCCACTCCTCCCATCCTTACTCCCTTAAGGTAACCAATCTCACTTCCAGATTTATCCTTCTGGTGCTTCTTCAAAAACAAGCAGATACATTCATGTTTTCTTATTTCTCCCTTTCGAATTGACACCCTTTAGTTCTTTTGTTTGCTACATAATATATATCCTGAACATCCCTTCTTATAAGTTCATAGAAATATTTGTGTATGGCTTTTTGGAGCACTAATATACAATGATATTCCATTGTGTGCAGTACTATGGTTTGTTTACTCCACCACTCGTTCGGATATTTTGTAATCATTGCTACTGCAAAGTGAATAATCTTAAGCAGAAGAATTTGGTGTTGGAAAGATTTCCATAAATTCCTAAAAGTTGCATGCTGAGTTAAAAGTTAAACATATGTGTAGTTTTATTAGATGTTACTACTGTAGATTTCCCTTTACATGGGTACTAGCAATTTGCATACCCACTAACAAAGTATAATATAAAGGTGTCTACTTCCCCACATTTTCCCAACAGAACGCTTTGTGAAACTTTGAAATTTTTGCTAATCTGATAGGGAAGAAATAGTATGTCCATGCAGTTTTTAAAAATTTCTGTATAGTAAAAAAGTTTACTGTGCAGTTCCGTGAATTTTGACATCACTATGGATTTGCATAACAACATTAAGGATGCAGAATATTTCTGTGACACCTCCTCCCCAAATTCCTTTGTACTACCCTTTCAAAATTACTCTCCCCACCTATAAACCCTCACCTCTGACTTGTTTTTCATTCCTATAGTTGTGACTTGTCAAATAAAGGGAATCATAGTGCGTAACCATTTAAGACATGCTTCTCTCACTCACCACAACATCTTTGAGGTTCATCCTGTTGTTGTATGCACCAATGTTTCCTTTCACTGCCTAGTAGCACCCCATTATTTACTTTTTCACCCACTGAAAGACATTTGTATTGTTTCCAGTTTTTGCTTAACATGAACAAAACCACTGTAAATATCTGTGTACAGTTATTTAGGTAAATCCCTAGACATGGGATAGTTAAATATTTACAGTAAACATGTATTTTTAAGAAACAAAAACTGTTTTTCACAATGGCTGTACTATTTTGCATTCCTAACCAGTAATTGCTAGTTCTGGTCCGTTCACATTCTTGTCTGTACTTGTCATTTTCAGTTTCCTCTCTTCTTCCCTCATTCTGCCCTCAAACCATTTTAATAGATATGTCATAATGTTTTATTATGGTTTTAATTTTTATTTCCCTAGTGGTAAACAATGTTGGGGCATCTTTTCATGTGCTTGTATTGTCATCTATATATCCTTTTTTAGTATGGTGTCTGCTCAGATCTTTTATTCATATTTATTGTATAGATTTTCTTGTGATTGTTTTTTGAGTATTCTATATATAATGGATACAAGTCCTTTGCCAAATATGATTTGTAAACATTTTCTTCGAGTCTGTAGTCTGTTATTTCATTCTGTTGACAGTATCTTTCACAGAGAAAAAGTTTCACATTTTGGTTAAGTTCAATTTATCTTTTTTTTTTATAGATTACGCTTTCTTCTATAGACTATGCTTTTGATGTTATATGTAAGTACTCTTTGCTTAAGCAACATCACAAAAATTTTCTCCTAAAAGTTTTATAGTTAACATATTTTACATTTAGATCTATGGCCCCTTTGGAGTTAATTTTTTTAAAAATTTGTTTATTTATGCATAGAAAAACTGGGGTGCAGGGGAGGGAGGTGAGAGGATTCACCAGAGACAGAGTGGGCAGCAGAACAGGCCAATCTACTGAAATATACTGCTAAGGGGAGCAGCAGGAGAAATAGGAGAGGTCTGCTGCACATGTGGGTTAGCTCTCCGTCTGGGGATCAATTCAGACCATTGTGTTGAGGTGTGCCTTCGTGATGAGATGGTAGTGCTGAGACTTAACCCCAGGCTACCTGGGAGGCTGTGGAGTTAATTTTGTTAGGAAGTATAAGATTTAGGTCAAGATTCATTCTTGAGGGTCTTTGCACCTATGTTAATGAGGAATGTTGGACTCTCGGTCTAGTTCTTTTTTTTATCCTTATACTGTCTTTGTATAACTTTGGTATTAGAGTAATATTCATAAAATGAATAGAGGTGTTCCTCTTCTGGTTAATGGAAGATATGTGTCAAGTTGATATTATTTTCTCTTTAAAATTTAGGTAAATGGGGCCTCCCTCGTGGCCTAGGGCTTAAGTCTCAGCACTATCACAACAGCCTGAGTTACATCAGGGCCAGGGAGCTGACCCACATGGCGCAGCAGACCTCTCCTGTCTCACTTGCTGCTCCCCTCAGCAGTGTATTTCAGTAAATCCACCTGTTCTGCTGCCCACTCTGTCTCTGGTGAATCCTCTCACCCCTTGCACCTCTGGCCTACACCCCAGTTCTTGTATGCATCAATAAATAAAAATAAATCTTTAAAAGAATAAATAAAATTGGGCCTCCCCGGTGGCGCAGCGGTTGGGCGCTGCGCTGTGGAGCTGTTGGCCGCGGGCAGTGCCGGTTCGACGCCCAGCCGGGGAGAGTCCCACATGGTGCTGCAGACCTCTCCTGCCTCGCCCGCTGCTCTCCTCAGCAGTGTATCTCTGATCTGTCTGTTCTGCTCCCCACTCTGTCTCTGGTGGGCCCTCTCGCCGTCCTGCACCTCTGGCCTGTGCCCCAGCTTGTATACATAAATAAAAAAAAAAAAAAAAAAAGAATAAATAAAATTTAGGTAGAGTTTGCCTGGGCCTGGAGTTTTCCTTTTCAGAGTTGTTAAATTATGATTTCAATTTCTTTAATGAATATAGAAGTCCTTTAGGACTTCTATCATGGCTACCTAGTTTTTAGGGGTGAATTTTGGTAGTTTATAGATTTGATTTATTAATATACAGTCTAACCTATCAAATTTATGTGGATGGAATTGTTCACAGTATACCAGTGGCAAGAATTCAGATGTCCTCTCCCAGTAGAATTACACAGACAGTTCCTAATTCTCTGAGCAATAATTTGTAACATGTATGATGTAATGTCAAGCAGGTAAGTTCATCTGAGCTTTTTTATTTTATTTATTTATTTTATTATTATTATCTATTTCATTGTTGTATATTCTCCATAAAATTCCCACCACCAGTTCACCTGTGAACCATTACCATAGTCCCTTGTGCTCTTTTCTCTCTCATTTAATCCCTTTTCCGCCCCCTCCTCGCAGAACGTCTATTATATATAGTTGCCTACTAGTCTTTTTTTATTATTTTTATTGTTATTTGTTCCTCCCGATCCCCTATTTGGTTTCCCTATATTCCTCCTATAAGTGAAACCATTCGATATTTTCCTTTTTCCTTCTGGCTTATTTCACTGAGCATGATCCCTTCTAGCTCCATCTATGTTGCTGTGAATGGCATGAGTTTATCTTTTTTGTTGCTGAATAGTATTCCATTGTGTATATGTACCACATCTTCTTGATTCAGTCATCTATTTTTGGGCAGCTGGGTTTCATTTGAGTTTTGATGTCAAGGATTTTTATTGGGAAGTTGATCATGTAAGTGTGGAACCCCACAGGGCTAACCTAGTTATTCCAGTTCCTCCAGAGATCAAACTTTTACAGTATGGTCCAAGGCTCCACCACAAGTCACATTTTTAGCATAAATTATGTGGTGTGGCCCCAGGTCTCAAGTATACAAAGACTCTCAGGCAGGATTTGCCAAGGACTTGGAGGATATCTCCTAGGAGTAAGTCAAGGGCTTGTTACCTTGTGCAGGGTTTCAACACTCCAAAACTCTTAATCCTTTATTTTACAAATTTAATTCCCTTCTGGTCAGAAAATATAATTAGTATAATTTTAATTCTTTTAAATTTGTAAAGGTTTGTTTCATGTGTGCATTTCTGAATGTGTATTGTGCTGTTGTTAGTTGGAGAATCTGATAAATGGCAAATGATATTTTGTAGTATTTTTCTGTTCTTTCATAAATTAGTAATTTTATGCCCATTTATTTATTCAGTGCAGTGGTAGCACTGAGACTTAATCCCTGGGCCACCAGAGAGGCCCACTGACAAATTTTTTTAAAGCAGGCACCCGACTTGGTTGGGTACAGTCTGCAAGTTCTTACTACTATCTGTGGTCTATTTTCAATGTCAATTCGATTTTCAACCCCTTTGCAGTGCTATTTGAATCCCATCTGTATGCTACCCACATGTCAGCTGATATCTATGCAGTTTATTCTGTTGTATAATTCTCAAAGGCATTGGTGTTCTGTTCAGGATCAGATTCAAGTATGTGCAGAACAGGGTAAGTCCAGGAGTTTGTTTACAACTCTAAGACTACTTTCTCAAGTCTCTTCTCTTTGACTGCCCCATTGTCTTTTCAATTTTTTTTTCTCTGACAGCATTGGAAGTAAAAGTAAAAGGGGTTCCTTTTCTAATTCTCTGGCAAACCAGGGCTTTAGTTTCTCCTCTTTGCTATGTACTTCCCGTGACTGCATCTGCTTCTGCAGCCAAGCAGCTGGAGGATAGGGAGAGAAAAAAAGTAATGGGGATTCCCTCTACTCTTTGGACAATAGTTTCTTTGGTCAGAGGACAGGATTACCTTCATTATGAAAGTGAAGACAGAGTGGAGGGTGCTTGTCAACTGGAACTGGAGTCCTCTTGGTATGGGTTTAATTTGCATATCTCTTCTTACAAAGAACTTTAACATCTTTTTGTATTTTTAAAGTCTATATTAGAATGTCTCATTTTAAAAATTTTTTGTTCGTGTCTTTTGTTAATTTTTCAATTGGGTTTTTGGCCTTTTTTATATTGAAGGGATATGACTCATTGATCTATGATATATGCTACAAATATTTTCTCCTAGTTTTTCATTTTTTTCTTCACTTGTTTTTAGCCATGAAAAGTTTTTATTCTAAAGTCAATCTATCAGTCTTTTCCTTTATTGAATCTGAATTTTTGAATCAGTTAGAAAACTTCTTACCCTACACACAGATCATAAATTCACTGATATTTTCTTCTAGTATTTATGTTGTCGTATATATTACATTTAGATCTCTAACTCATTTGGAATAGGGTATGAAATATAAATCTGATTTTTTTCCAAATGGCTATCCAGTTCACCCAGTACCATTTATTTAAAAGTTTATCCTTGCCTTATGCTTTTATTTACTAAATACTATATAAATTTAGTAAAATATTTAGTATTTTGCACCAATATTCACAAATAATAATAATTTAATTGAGGTAATGTTGGCTTACATTGTTGTTGGTATTTGGTAAGCTGTTAAGCATAGGATCCTTCCCCCTTGGGGCATAGTTACCATAGTGCACCAGTCACTGACAGTCCTGCACCACAGTCCCTATTCTTTGCTCTCACCCCTCTCCCACCTCCACCCCCCTGGATGCTTTAGTTCTATGATCAGCTTTTAAGAGTTTTTAAGCTTGTCTTTATCAATGTTTTGTTTGGTTCCTCTACATTCCACGTATAAGTGACACCATCCAGTATTTATCTTTCCCCTCTGACTTATTTTACTTAGCATAATCACTTTTAGCTCCATCCATGTTGCCACAAATGGCAGGAGGTTTTGGTGTTTTTTGTTGTTGGTTTTTTTTTTTTTATCACTGAGTAATATTCCAACGTGTACATATACTATATCTTCTTGATCCACTCATCTGTTTGGGGGCACTTAGGCTGTTTTCATAGCTTGGCTATTGTAAACAGTGTTACAATAAACACGGGGAGTGCAGGTTTCCTTTAGGATTAGTACTTTTGAATTTTGGGGGTAGATGCCTAGGTGTGGAATTACTGGGTTGTGTGGCAGGTCTATTTTTAATCTTTGAGAAACCTCCCTAATGCTTTCCACAGGGGTTGGACTATTCTACATTTCCACCAACAGTATAGGAGTGCACCCTTTTCTCCACAGCCTCACCAGCACTTGTTCATCTCCAACAGCAAGGGGAAAAAAAGATAGATAAACTGGGACTAAATTAAAATAAAAAGCTTCTGAACAACAAAAGAAATAGTAATAAAATGAAAAGACACCTGACTGAATCAGAGAAAAGCATTTGCACACCATATTTCTGACAAACACTAATATGGAAGATCTACAAAGAATTCATAAAACTCAACAAAAAGATAACAAATAACCCAATTTAAAAATACATAGAAGAGGACCTCCCTGGTGGCGCAAGGAGTTAAGTTTCAGCACTATGAAGCTATCTGCAGCTAATGCAGCATGAGCTTGATCCCTGGTCCCCGATCTCCTATCCCCTGCTAGGGAGCTTCCCACGTGGCGGAGCAGACCTCGTCTGTCTTGCCCCTGCTGCTCCCCTCAGCAGTGTATTTCAGTTAATCTGCCTGTTCTGCTCCCCACTCTGTCTCTGGTGAATCCTCTCGCCCTCCCCACACCTCTGGCCTACACCCCAGCTCCTATATGCATAAATAAATAAACCTTTAAAAAAATAAAATAAAATCTAGTGAGTAAAATGCAACCACTATGATGCTTGGGGGAAATTCATTAAGTCCTAATATAATCATTGAAGCCTAATTACCTGACATATTTTCAAGCAGGAGAGGAAAAAAATCTTGACTACAGATACTAGGAAGTTGTCTTCTCATTATAGGTTATCTATTATGCAATTCAAATAAACATGAATCTGATATTTGCCTTTCTACAATTTAATTAATAGGTGAATTGTCAATATTAACTTTTCACCCACATAAAAATTGAACAGTATATTCCTTTTAGGCAAAATATGATCAAAGTTTAGTTTCTTGATCACTCAGAGAGTGGCAACCAAATTTGTTAAATTATCCAGACTGAGCTGAACAAATATCATGCTAGTAAGTTTTCAGCTTGATGCCCTGTGAGGTGAGGTGTGTCACATTTTTACATCTCTTGAGCTCACCGAAAAATTGCTGAGAAAAATACATGACCAAACCATCCAAATAAAATGATCTTCAAAAGATGCAAAAACAAAGCTCTACCACTAAACTCCGTATCACATTTTGACCAAGTCCTCAAGTCCAATACAGTGCAATTGTCTCCTGACCAAACATACATCAATTCAAACCTAAGAAGCCAAACACATATTAAAGATGAGAAATATTCCAAGTTTACAGGTCCAAGCAGATTCTAAGTCACTGTAAAGGGGAATGGCTCCATACCCTTTGATGCTGAAAACTGTGAAAGGTGGAAAAATCTAAATCCCTCATTTTGATTCCTTAACACACACACACACACACACACACACACACACACACACACACACACAACTATGGGAAATCATTATTAAATGATAATACTTCTATGAACCACATATGCTTGAGATAAGATTAAAAATGAAACAAACACAATGAATGGTAAGCTAATTCTTATTTTTAAAGGTACAATAAATGTTGAGTTTTTTTCGTTACCCAAAACACTATTGGTAAGAGGTCCTGCCTGCATTCAGCTTGACTACCACAAATACAAACTGTAGAGTGTCAAAGTATTCTTACGCTCAAGTCCTAGGCAGAACGGTCGCATGGACGCGGACAGGAGCAGGCGCAGTCACATAGGCACGGGACAGCAGCGGGCACAGCCGCAGAGACTTGGGATGGGAAGCAGGCGTGGCAGTGTAGACACGAAGGACCCCGTAGACAGGGCCGGGAAGGATCGCATAGATGCAGAACGGCAGCGTGTGCGCTTGCGTGGGTGCCCCCAGGAAACCGCAGTTAAGCCCAAGTGTGCTCAAAATTGTATTTTCCACTTCACCTCAGCCCAGATATCCGTGCGATGTGAACTGTTATCAATTTGACTCTCAAATGAAGGTGTTTCAGCCTACAACTTTCAGTGTGGAAAAGTAAGCCAGGCCTTCTGAAATGATTCACTCCCGAGGACAGATCTCGGGACTAGAACGCTCTATTTTCTGAATCCCCTGGCTCTTCTTCGGGGTAGAATGCATAAAAACAGTGATATAATGCCACCAGGATCAGGTTTGAAAATTGAATACTGCATTTCTGTTGTTTTTATTGAAAATGAAGCAGCTGAACTTTATTTAATCCAAAGGGTAATCTCTTAGGATCCGTCATACTTCTGAGATGGATACTATTTGTGTTTATTTGTATCCAGTTTTCTAATTTGACAGTGGACATTCTAGTTCATTGTGTAATGTCCTAGTCCCTCCTAGATGATGGGATGGGTAGAATCAGTTCTACTTTTTTATCGACACAAAAATCATTGTTTTGGAGCAGGAAAAAAAAAGTTCTGCAATATTTGAAATAGCATCCTGAAAACTTCTTTTAATTGCTAAGATGATGGGAAGTCTAGAAATAATGTAATTAGTCTTCATTAGAAAGCGGTCAATTTTATTTCCTGGAATTTATTAAGTTACTGCCACCTGATTTTTCAGTCTGAGATTGCCTCAAACAAGGGATTCAGATGCTATTTATCATCCAGCTAGCTAGCTCATTACTCATTGGTGCCTCAAGCTGATCCCAGGAGAGGACATAAACTGACTTGCAGAAGCAGCTCAGCATTATGTCAAGGAAAGGACTCTTGCTCCCCAAAACCTTATGTGAAGGAAGTTTGACTTGGAGCTACAACGCAAAGTTTGCTGGCAAGAAAAGATACTGAAGTCTCCAAAGGGAGGTGCACTAGAAAGGCAGTGCCTGTTATATGTTGGCAACTGGGACCCATTGTGGGTCAGCCCAGGGACCAGCTACCCTGAATCCAGGGTAGGCTTTCGTCAACAGGTGCTGAGCTTCCGTGGGATCAAGTCCAGCAGACATGTTCAGGCCCGAGCCTGAAATAAGTGAGATTCAGTCCAGCAGGCATATGACTGACAAGAGGACAAAGTGACTGGACTATTCAGAAGCAACAGAGGTGAGCTGATCAGACTTTTCTTTTTGTCTCTTCTTAGCATTTGAAGCCTCTCCTGACTTCATAGGAGCTGAAACAGGTGAAACAGGCCCCAGGATTCTTAAAAGTTTGAACTGGATCACTAAAGCTCAAGTGGAAAATAGTTATTTTTTTTGATAATATAGAAGATGGAGCCATTTTGGGGGAAAGGAAGGAAACATCATCATAGTTTTACTCTGAACCAGTGAAGACCTGCAGGAGTTTAGCAGCGAGACTGGAGCCCCCTCCCCTCCATCCAGTAACTTGGGGGGAAAAATGTCTATACAAATTCCAGAGCAAGAGAACACTGATGTTACAAGCTTAGATCCTTTGCCCAAGTTGGATGCCTTCTGATTATAAAACTTGTCCTATCTTACCTAACCAAGAGGATCTTAAAGCCCAAGGGTCTGGTTCAACAAAACTGGTCAGAACCCATTTAGGATCCCATCTGAGAGCCCCTACCCCCTTACCCCCTTCAAATTAAACAAGTTTTTATATCAGTCGCTGTAGGGCCAGCAGGGCACCAGGCAGCTTCCCTGTGATTCAGGCAGACGGGTCAAGGATGAGTTCTGGAGCCCTTGGTGGCTTTTTAGGCTTTTAAGGATCTTTCCGCAGTGAGGCAACCAGGTACAGGACAGGCAAGGGGTGCCAGGGGGCCAGAAGGCTAGCAGGCCTCTTGGCCCCCAGCAAATCTTCACTTTTTGGGCTCTCTGGCACCGTCTCATGGCCTCTGCCATTGCTACTTCTTCTGCTGCTTCTGCTGCCTCTGTGGCCCTCCTGTCACTTCTCTCGCTTCTGTGACGCTGCCCTTAGAGCCTGAGCCTCCAGGCCCAGGAGCCCCCGCTCACGCACCCTCATGCCACGCTCCAGGAGCCGCCACGAGGCACGCGTGCAAGACCACAGGTGTCCATCATTAAATAGAATGGCAGGAGGAACATCCTGATGCCTCTTTCATTTACCCTACAGCCACCTTATGACCCAGGATGAGATTCTCTTCTTGGAATATGCCTGCACTCACTCTTGAGTATGCATTCTCACCTACCATAAAGTTTCATTTCTAACTCACCTATACTGACTCCCACAGGAATTTTTTCATGCACTGAATGAAATCAAGAACCTCCTGGGTCCCTCAGCATCCCAGGGCCCCATCACAGTCAGCAGTAAGGACCTGGTTAGAGTCATTTTTACTGGGCTAAGAGCACCAAGAGGCAGAAAAAGACTTTGTATTTAGTGCTTAAGGATATCAGTTTCACGTCCAGTACTTCTTGGTTCATAAAGTGAGGGGAGGAAGGTGGCGGGGGCATGAGAAGAGAAGAGAACGTAGAATGTAAACAAACTCTTGACCCTGGTCTGGGAGAAAGGAAGTTAGAGAAAGAATCCAGCAAGGGGGCTGCTGGGGAAGCATAAGCATGGCCGGAGTAGGATATAGTTCCCAAAGTCATGTCTGAGAGCAAAGGGCAATCATCAGTAGAGCTAGCTGGTGCCCAGGACCTGCTGTTGAGGCAGCATGCCAAGGGAAACTCCAGTAAGAATGACAACATGAGGGTAAGGAATGGTTTCTAAACAAGAGCAGGACAGGAGAGTTGGAGATGAAATTTTTAAAAGCAAGGGGGAAATGCATTATTTCAGGTGTCAAGGCAGAAATTTAATTACCCATGAGAGTTTGACATTGGCTACCTAAGCACGTTGCTCCACCCCACTTCTCAAAAAGATATAGAGGTAGCTCTGACAGAAATGTTTTGCTTTTTTTTTTTTTTTTTTTAAAGAATAGGTAGTGTTTGCTTAATGATGGTAGTAAGTATAACAGAAGAAAATGTAGCACAAGCTTTCATATTAGGGAAAGAACTGTCTTTGGAAAAAATACCTTAAAAACAATTTAGATACAGAGTGAATGAAAGCTGAAACCCTGAGAGGACAAGAAACAAGGCTATAGCTAGCCTGACTGACTGTTATTAGATATTAACAGGAGGGCCTCCCTGGTGGCGTAAGGGGTTAAGTCTCAGTCTCAGCACTCTGAAACTATCCACAGCCACTGCAGCATGAGTTCAATCCCCGTCCAGGGAGCTTTCCACATGGTGCAGCAGACCTCTCTTGCCTAGCCCAATGCTCCCATCAGTAGTGTATTTCAGTAGATCCGCCTGTTGTGCTCCCCACTTTGTCTGTGGTGAACCCTTTCACCCTCCCCCACACCTCTGGTCTACACCCCAGCTTGTAAATAAATAAGTCTTTAAAAAAAAATACACAGAAGAACTAAATAGCATTTCTCCAAAGAACATATGCAAATGTACCATAGGTACATGAAAAAACATTCATCATCACTTATCATCAGAGAAATGTCCCTGCATTTAAATACACTCATAGTTATTTTATTCATGACATAAATGAGGCCATAAAATAATTATTTTGTAACTTGCTTCTCTTTTATACAACACTCTATTTTAAGTTTACTAGTGTAATTTGTATAAATAAAAATTATTGTATGTGGAATTTGGCATCTCTAAATGAATGAATATAACTGGACTTCTACAAACTGCTGATGGCAAAAGAACTTTAGTGATTGTTGTTAAAAACTTAATTATAAAGTCTTACATTTATATCGACAAGGGTATACGCTTTCTTTAGCTAAACTATCACTTATATTTAGATGATATATTATTTCTAAGGAATTCTTGTAATTTTTGAGAGAATTTGATTAACTTTAGCTACCAAATATAGGATCTCTTACCTGCTCCCTAA
The DNA here is from genome assembly GCA_004024925.1 of Scalopus aquaticus. Classification (NCBI taxonomy): domain Eukaryota; kingdom Metazoa; phylum Chordata; class Mammalia; order Eulipotyphla; family Talpidae; genus Scalopus; species Scalopus aquaticus. Next base: position 63,434 of record PVIJ01004591.1, read on the forward strand.
GTCCTCCCCACAAACGTAGTGGTTGGAAACTTACACAGAGGCTGGGGGTTGAAAGAACATAGGCAGGCTTAGCTGGACTTAGCTTTAGACTGCAGGTTGGATCCAGGTCTGTTTCATGTTTTTCAATTTGGAGTCCAGTGTAAAGGAACTAGCAGCTATTCAGGATACATTTTCCTCTTGGCTACAGCAGAAGTGTTGTACGCAAGGGGAAAGACACAGTGACTCTGGAGGCTCTTTGCTGGGAGTGGTGCAGCATCACTCCTGACCACATTGAATTCACTAAAGAAATCACATGACCAAACCTAACACCGAGTGGGAAAATATTTTCTGCCTTCTGTAATGGCTGGTACGTGATAAAGGACATGATATATAATCTTAAAATATGCAGGACACAAAGAATTGCAAGCAATGATTCAACCTACCACAGACTAAGAAACAAACAGGTGAAGTAGGGTTGACCAGATAAGAAAATACAAATTATCAATTAATATACCGAAAGTTAAACTTCAAATTAAAACAATGAGAAATCAGTAAGTAAAAACTGCTCAGAAAAAAATTTTCTCATGACAGCTCAGAAGTAAAAGAAGTAAAAGCAGGTAAGTAAAGTCACCTACCCCAGTGAATAAATTGCTGGATTAAACATGATCCACTTCTTGCATCTTTAGAAATTTTAAAATGTCCCAAAGCTTGTATCACTTTTAATTGACTGTCCTCTCCTTTCTTCACACTTAAGTTTCAAAAACCTGTCAAATTACCATTTGGACTGTCTCTCTATAATCTCCCCTAGCTTTTCATCACCATGGCCCCCACCCTCACCCAGGCTATCAGTAACTTCAAAAACACATACTCCAGGAGAAAATATCAAGAACAACAAAACAAAAACAAAAACGAGCATACAACCAGAAATGAGAGACATTCAGCGAGGGAGGGGGAGAATAAGTGTTCAAAACGGGGGAGAAAAGAGCACAAGCGACTATGGTGACAGTTTACGGGTGAATTGGTGGTGGGTAACCCACAGGGAATACACAATAATGTAAAAGATGTAAATAAATAAATAAATAAAAAATATATATATAAACATTTAAAAAAAAAAACCCACATACTCCCAACTGCAGGTATGTTGATTTCCTCAGTCCTGCTTCTTTTGTCTCACTGCCTCCTTTCATCACCTAAAACCATAACCACAATCTTAGTGCAATAGCCAAACATGGCTCACTGTCTCCCACTAGTCTTTAAAATATCAAATTTTACTTCAGTGACCTTTTCCCAATGTCTTCCATAATCAATTTCCACCTCAACAGGCAGGACTGGCTACATCATTTTCAGGGTCCAGTGTAGAATGAAAGCATGGGCCCTTTGGTTAAAAATTATAATTTCAAGATGGCAGACTGAGCACTGGGACTTGTGAACTGTATGGGTTGCACTGCCAATAGGCACCTACTACCCTAAGGAGGCCACTGGTTTTGTTGTCCAGTTTGAGTATTCTGACATGTTATATCGTTCATTCACATGAAACGCCCTTCCACCAACACCCAGTTCTTGGCCACTTTAAACATTAGCCTTTTCTCAGACCACCCAAGTAGAGGCAACATGTTGAAAAGTGTTCTCTATATCTCTCTCTATATATATTTATCTCTTTATATATTTCCCCTCCTATAACCTACAGTCATCTATAACATTAATTTAGTGCTTAAGTATATACTTCCTGTGTTATTTTCTTACTGTTTTAAAAAATTCATTCATTTACCATTGATTGCAGGCCAAATATTTGCTATGACTCTGCTAGGCACTGGGTATAGGAAGTCTCCAAAAGGCAGAGAACTTGTTTAACTTGTTCACCACTCCATCCCCAGAGCTTCACACAGTGGTTAGTTCAAGGCAGACAATAATAAGTATTTGTTGAGTAACTTAATGAAGATAGAGGCTTATGGAGGTGTTGTGCTTTAGTCTTTTTTTCTCTATCATATGGCAACCGCCTAGAGACCAAGAACTGTTTACATACGTATTTTTTATTGTTGAATACAGAACCCACTACATGCTACATTGTTCCAGACATGGAAACACTGCTTTAAACAAACTTCCTTTATAATTCCTCTAGTCCCTGGTACATTATTAAGAACATTTTGCTGAATGTTTTGTGCTAGTATAATTTTTTTGCATCCATTATCTCATTTCATTCCTCCAATGACTCTATGTAATAAGTCCCACTATAATCCCCATTTTATAGGTGAGGAAACTGAAGCACAGAGATATTGAGTAATTGCCCCAAAGTCAGATAGAGACGGGGTTTTGAACTGAGGTGACCAGATTCCAGCTAAAGCTCTTGACTACACTGCTAGGCTGCCTCCAATGAGTATTTTTGATTGATTCACTTCACTGAACTAGAGAGATCAAAGAAGAGCCATTTGGGCTGCTCAACATAAATCCACAAATAGCTATCAAATAGAGGATGTAGCTTATAAAAACAACCCAATGTTAAGCAATTTCTTAACCAACACCAAATATAACAGATGTAACTTTCTTTGTAAGCTTATGATGTGGAAAACAACATAAATAATGGTGTTATTATTTTTTTTTTCACTGAAATCACGACGTCATAAAATGCTAGACCAAGGAGATGACTCATTAGGTCATCCTCAGAGAACTGGAGGCAGAGAACAAGATGAGAAGATCTTAAAATGCTGGAAATGCTCTACTAGATAGAAAGGAAACAATAAACCTTTTAGCCTGGAGTTTCATTTGTGGTACTCAATAATGCCTGTTAATACCAATAAGTTTGGCCTCCCTGGTGGTGCAGCGGTTAAGCGCTGTGCTGTGGAGCTGTGGGCAGTGGTGACGCGAGTTTGATGCCCAGCCAGGGAGATTCCCACATGGCGCGGCAGACCTCCCCTCCCTTGCCTGCTGCTCCCCTCAGCAGTGTATTTCTGTCGATCTGCCTGTTCTGCTCCCCGCTCTGTCTCTGGTGAACCCTCTCGCCGCCCCACGCCTCTGGCCTATACCCCAGCTTGTATGCATAAATAAATAAATCTTAAAAAAAAAATACCAATAAGCTTACCCAAGCATCAGGGGAAAAGGAAACGAGTAGGAATAAGAGAGAAGAAAATGGGAATGGGTGAGGAGTGGTAGGATGTGGAGTGGTGGCCACCACCAGGAGCTGCTGGGCTGCTGTGGGCTGATAACCTAGCAGGATACAGAACACAGAATTAGAGCCCGTGTGTTTTTGGGGGGAAGATAATTCTATCTTGGCTTTTCATTTACATTTTCATCTTGCTTAATTTTTCCTCAACCTTATTATCTAGGTTTGGAAAGGACAGTCAAAATGAACATTAAATTTAGCCAAAGGCTCCTGGCAGCGTTTTTAGTCCTATAGTACTCAGTGAAATGGAGACAAATAAGCATTTGTCATACTTTGATTTGGGTTCCTCATCACTTAAATGGACTACCACACAGCTTCCTGCCCTTAGAAGCTGACACAATCCCCAGGTTGATGCAGTATGCTGGGCTTAGTAAAGGGGGATTTATGCCATTTGTGTGATGTGTGATAAGATGCAGGAGGTGAAAGAAAGCAGCTATTAACACTGATTAACTCAAAAGTTGACCACCAGCACGCACAGCCATTGTTTCCACCAATACTCTTTAGTGATGGGCTTTGGCTGGCTGGCTTCACAAAAGACAAATGCCATTACAGGAGACCAAATAACCTCATTTAGGCAGTTGTCAGATAATAGAGACGCTCCAGGTATTAGCCTGACTGCATTAGTTTGATTTGTTACTAAGTTCACCTTGTCCTGGGCATTAATGGAGACAAAGGCATAGAATTAACCAGGAGCCAAGATAAGCTGTGGATTAGAGCCTGTGTGTTTTGAGGGAAAGATAATTCCCTCAAATCTTGGGTTTTCATTTACATTTACATCTTGCTTAATTTTTCCTCAAGCCTAGTATCGAGTTTTTACCCCTGAATATCATTATATTCTTTCCCAAATACTAGCAATTGTAATAAAAAAAAGTTGCTGACTCATTATTTCCTTTAATAATATCAGCTTTTTAACTTTTAGGTTGTAAAAATTATTTTAGAGGAAATATACCAATGATCTTGATATTATCTTGTTTTTTGAGTATTCTTATATACTAAGGATTCACCTCACAAAAATTATAATAGATCTGATAGACCGTTATTAGTATCTGAAAATAAAAAAGGATGTGCAATACTACATTCATGGTTATTGCATTAATATTACAATTCTAGTATTACATTTTTTCTGACTTCTAATTATTACAGTTCAGTTACAAATATATCATACCTATATTAATGATTTCACATATAAATAAGTAGCTCCTTATAAACAATTTATTTCAATAATGGACAAAATAGAATTTTAGGATCACATAAATTAGTTATATTGTGACTATAAAATAATGATATAATGATATTCTAGAGTTAGTTTCCTCACAGGCTTTTTATATGTGTAGTTGGTTTTATATTAAAAAATAACTTAAAATTTAAAAATAGTAGCGCATCACAGGTTGTTGATGTTTGTGATGCTGTTTTACTTTTTCCTAGCATCTACAGTCTTATAAAAAATCCTTATTCTACTCAGAAATTTGGAGGTTAATTTTAGATAAACTCCAGATGATTTTTCTTCAGAAATTTCAATTTGTGACAATTACTACTTCAAAAATACTTAAGTAAGCAATATTGTGGAATAGTTTTTTATATACAGACACTAAAATTTATCTTAAACTGGACAGAGCTATATGTCTGACATGGCAAGATATCAGAATAACACTTTAGCTTTTAAATTTATTTATGCATAGAAGAGCTGGGGTGTAGGCCAGAAGTGTGGGAGGCGGGGGTGAGAGGATTCACCAGAGACAGAATGGGGAGAAGAACAGGCAGACTGACTTAAATACACTGATGAGGGAAGCAGTGGGTGAGACAGGAGAGGTCTGCTGGCCATGTGAGAATCTCCCTGGCTGGGGATGGAACTAGTGCTGCAATGGCTGCAGCAGACAGCTTCACAGAGTGTGACTTAACCCCTTGGGCCACCAGGGAGGCCCAGAAAAACACTTCTATACACAAAAACATCTATAAAGTGTTTAATGATAATTATTTCTGAAGGATGAGATTTGAGAGAGATTTGACTTTATTTTTACTCTGAATTTTCAACAGTATGTAAATATGACCTTTGGGGTTAAAATAAAAGACTATCTTAAAAGCACACCCATGTGACACTTTGCCTTCCAATCTACTCCTGCTGACTTCAAGTCCTCCAACTTAATTTCACAGGAACCTCATGAAAAGCAAAAAAGCTCATGATAGATAAGATTCAACAAATATAATTCATATGTAGTGCTTGAAATTTCATGCCAATAGAAGCAGCTCTTTATATTGCAAAAGCAAAAAGTGATCTAGTCTGACTGTAAAGACTCTCTTGGAATCATTTAATTAATGCCTCTGGTCTTCCTGTTACTGCCCTGCTCCTGCTGCCCTTTTTTCCTCTTCATCCCAGCAATAATGGAACAGAACAGAGTAAGCACATCTTGTGCCTGGCCAGTTGTTGGGGCAGCACTCTTTACTCAAAATGTGCTTTCAGTAAATTATTTTAAAAAGCTCTAAATCTGGGGCCTCCCTGGTGGCAAAGGAGTTAAGTCTCAGCACTATGAAGCTATTGGCAGCCACTGCAGCAAGAGTTCGATGGTGGGTGGGGGGGCTCCCTGGTGGTGCAATGCTGTCAGTGGCTGTGGCGTGAGTTCAATGCACAGCTCGGGAGATTCCCACATGGCACGGCAGACCTCTCCTGTCCCTCCCACTGCTCCCCTCAGCAGTGTATTTTGATAGATCTGCCGGTTCTGCTCCCCACTGTGTCTCTGGTGAATCCTCTCTGGCCTGCACCCCAGCTTGTATGCAAAAAAAATTAAATCTTTAAAAAAAAAAAGACTTCAATGGAGTTTGATCCCAGGCTTGGGAGCTAAACCACATGGTGCAGCAGGCTTCTCCTGTCTCGCCTGCTTCTTCCCACTCAGTATGTATTTCAGTCAATCTGCCTGTTCTGCTCCCCACTCTGCCTCTGATGAATCCTCTCATAGCCTCGCCCCCCCACACCTCTCCCCTGCATCCCAGCTCTTGTATGCATAAATAAATAAATCTTTAAAAAAATAAAAAGCTCTAAGTCTAACCCATGCTACTTTTACTCAGAAATAGTGTGCACACTCCCTGTAGTTTTCCTTCTGCGACAAAAAAAAAAAAAAAAAAAAAAAAAAAAAAAAAAAAAAAAAAAAAAAAAAAAAAAAAAAAAAAAAAAAAAAAAAAAAAAAAAAAAAAGAAGAAGAAGAAGAAGAAGAAGAAGAAAAAAATAGATGGTAGGTATAGATTCAGCAATTCAATGAGAACCTTTTACTCTGGCCTTCAGTGGTAGAGAAAAGGAAAGAATGAAAGAAAGGGAAACAAGGGAGAATTCAATTTAAAAGAGCTAAACTAAAATATGGCTTCCAGGAGACAAAGTCAGAGAGTCCTCAAGTTAATATTTCAAAAAGAACACCCACTTTTATGGTCTTCCATTAGTTAACTGGAAGATAAATACCCAAATTTCCACTGGAGAGGATTCCATTCTTGTGGTACTAATCCTATCCCCATCTTTAATGGACAGGTATGATGAGAAAATGAGAAGTGTAAAGAATATACAGTCTTTATCATTTAGAAAGTGCCCTGATTTTTTCTAGTAACTATGACTGAGCACATAACAAAAGGCAGCCCAGTTTTCCTACTTTCTCATTCAATGTAGTACTTACAGCATGATATAAAGCTGATTAGGAACCATTAAACTAGATATAAAGTAGATATAAGCCAGATGGTAATGAAGCACATTAAATGAACTAGGAAAAATATTTTAAAATTTACATTTATTTGCCACTTCTTTTGTGCAATGTAATACCAATGGTATGAATAGGAACAACTGGTGCTTTCATATCTCTACTTTGGCACAAAAACAAGGCAATTTCCAGCTGGTATGCTATAAGGATTTGTTTTGGTACATGGTAAGAAATTCTTATTGTCTTATGCCAAAAAAAAAAAAAAGAAACTAAAGATCCATGAATAAATGAATAAATCACATTCTATAACATATTTAAGGATAATGTTTCAAAATGTACTTGAAGGAAACTAACTGCAACAACTCCCAGTTCAACTCAACTTTGTGCTATTCTTCAGTTTATTTTACTTGAAATATTTTGTAAATGGAATCTTGTGGAGTCACTTAGTCATGAGTTTACTCATTTCACAATCTAATTTATTAAATTTGTTCACTTAAAAAATAGTTGTCATTTCTGAAAATGTTTATTAAAATATATAGGAAAAGTCTTTACTGTTAACTAAAAGTGCCCAAGTATAATAGGTGCCATGTTATAATAGTAATTATTTACAATATATTTTCAGGAAAAAAAGGCAATACTCAAATTAAAATATAGAAAAGAAAACATCACATTTTAACACATGTTCTTCATGTACTGCATCTGGAAGATAATGTCACATGTTTAGTTTTCTATCTATTCCAGGAGATTTGTGTTGAAATTATTTTTGGCCATTAGAAACTGTGATTCTCTATGGGACCTTTTCAGTTTTGCACGCCGATTTTGGAACCAGATCTAAAATTAAGGAAAAATAAAACAGGTCTCAGTAAACATTTTATTATTCTTAACATTTCAATCATCATGAGTAACAACTTAATTTGAAAATTACCTGGATTCTGTCCTCTTCTAGATTCAATTTTTGAGCTAAGTCTTCTCTGATATCAATGCCAGGATAGCAGTTTACTCTAAAGACATTTTCCAACACCTCAATCTAAGAATAAGGAAATCATTCTTTAAAATGTTAATATTCAGTTCATCATCATAAAATGGATTTTAATTTGTGCAAAATAATTAACAATTAATCTGTATGTCCTTTTTTTAATGACTATCCAGAAACTGTTTAAAAAATGATAGGCTATTGTGTCATGAATAAGGCTTCTAAACTGAGATCCCAAAGTGAATGGACTTTTTCTCAACAGGGTGTCAGTTAAAGCCTGTGTATTAACATTATTGGTTGAAAAAACTTCCCACCTGATTTTGAGTAAAAGCAGTTCTTGGTCTTCGGCCTCTATACCAACTCAACTCTCTTTTCAAAGACAGTCTTTCTGAGACTGAAAAGTAATTTTCATATTTCAAAACTCTCTCTTCTGGCATTGAGTGATCCACAGTACTAGGGAATGAGATTCCATTAGGAAGGCTCAGGACATGTAGACATAGGTTAACATCTTTTCCTAGAAACAGAAAAATACACCCCATCTTAGGTGTCCAATCTTATATTCCACAGAGTTCGATGGGAAGTAATTTCAGGAAGTTGTCTTAAATTTTCTAAGTGAATTCTTCCAGCTTCACACACACATACACAAAAAAATCCACAAAAAAACCCCAACGAACCTCTCATCAGGCAAAGCCTTGGTTACAGAAAACATTTTGGTCTCTGAATATCATTATTGGCATCATTATTGTAGTTCCTTTCTGACTCTATGCAGTATGAAGTAAAAGCCAAATTAAACACTGAGAATAAAATAACAAAGGGTTTAAAAAATTAAATTGTGGCATACCTGACGAGCCACAGGTGTCTGTCCAGGGTCTGTGGGGTTTCATTGATGGAACACAGTCTTTCTTCTGATCCAGCCCTAAGATGCTCTCAATTGAAAAGGAACAGGGCGAGGGTTTGCCTTCCCCTAGCCGAGCACCTTCCTGAAGACTGGGAGACATCCTTGTATGGGCTGGACGGAGAGACAGCTCTGGCCTCTCGGCGCCTCTCAGCTAGCACTGCCCCACGTGTACAAGGCTGGGATCTTCCAGCAGTTCACCTTATGGCTCAGCTGACAACAGGGTTGGATTTAAGAACGTCACTAATTAAAATCCTGTCTTAGAAAGTTTTAGCATGTCAATGAACACCAGCCCAGCCAGCAGCCAAAGGAGTTAATTGTTTATTTGTTTGCAAGTAATTAGCAACTAATGGCTACACCAGGGGGGGCACCTACAGGGACAAAAAGTGTTATCTCTCCTAAGCAGAACACAGACTTAACTTTCTCAAAAGAAGTGATGCACAAACTAGCACTCCTCTTTTATTTGAAATCATTAATGTATAAAATCAAGCTTTTTATTCTGAAGTTTATACTTTCACGGACTCGTTACCTAAACACACAAGCAAGATAGGAAAGCAGTCAAGTAATAAATAATCTAATTTAAGTGAATTTTCTTCCAAGGAAATTGGAAAAAATAATAATCTCTTAATGCTATTACTGTAATTCTGATGAGAATGCCTGTTTTTCATATGCATATGTAATAGTGAATGTGTCAATGAAAACACAATAGTATTTGGAGTGCAGCATACTGGAAAAGGTTGCCAATGATATTAACACTGAGAGTAATTGTCTTCCAAGTGCCTGGATTAATTCATAAGGAATGTTGCACCAAGTATTTTAAATAATTAATGAGCTAATTTCTTTCTTTTATCTTTTCTTTTAAATGAGAAACATACAAGTTAATATGAAGATTCATATGTAATCACTTCCAAGCAATTTAAAAGCATGACTGTTCAGACTCAAGGGAAGACTTTCTTTCCCTAGCACAGTTGTTTAAAAGAACATGATTTATTGTATTTTTTTAAAGAAAATTGATCTTTTGAGGGACTGTAATAGGGTGCTCATAAGGATGAAAAAGTTTATGAACTATAACCCAGGACAGAATATTTAAAATGTTACTTACTGAGAAAACTTGACATTAAAAGAGTAATAGAGATGCTAGTAGGGGAGCTTTTAAAGTGTCCACTCCCCCAAAGACAGATGATACTTTTGGTTCTTGTCCTCTGCTGCCCCTCTTCCAGTACCCCTTTGATGAAAAATTTTAATGTTTAGCTTTATCCAGCATTTAAACAGCTAGTGGGCATTTCTTTGGGGAAGAGGAAAAAAAAGCAGTCTCCAATAAGAGAGTAAACAGTCTCTACAGGATGGAGGAAACAGTCTCTACAGGATGGAGCTCAACTTCAGCAGAGTTTGCCTGATCACGGTGACACAAATGTTAAGCTGAACTCTTCCTTAAAAGCTCTAGAGTGAAAAAGGATTTACATCAGCAAACAGACAGAAAGATGGGTTTACAAATATGTAAGACCATTATGAGAATGAATAAACTAGTAAACATTTACAAATCATGTAAGTTTTGCCCCATTATATCTTGGAACATAGGCAGTACAAAGGTGAGGGTGACCTTACTCTGTGAGAAAATTCAGGATCTCCCCAGATTTCTTTCTCTCCTGTGAGACGTTTATTCAATTATTCATTGGCTGACTTCACAACTGGTAAAGCATCTTACTCAGCACCAGAAAAAACTGAATAGTGTCCTTGTCCTCAAGAAGCTCACAGTGGTGTGGAGTGGCTGGGGAGGTAGGCAGTCAACAAAAATTGTAAGTAAGTTATCCAGCATGTCGGCAGGCTCATCAGTACTGGAGGTAGGAGTCTTACTAAGCCCGCTCACTCCCACAAACTAGTGCTTCAGAAACACAACTTGCAAGAATGCTCTAACACACCCTGAAACAATGCCAGTCCCCAATTTCTTCATTAACAAGGACTCTTTTTTTATGACATGCCAATCCAATTTTATTTATTTGACTAAACTTTTTATCTTCTTACATTGTTCATTTTTGTACAGTATTTGATTTCTCTGCTCAGGTGTAGTCCCGATAAATCCCCACAACATCTCACCTGTGAACAGTCACCATAGTTCCTTGTGCTCTTCCCTCCCCTATTTTGATCCATTTCCTTATCCCTCCCTCTGTATGCCTCAGATCTAGTTTGCCTGCAAGCTTTGTCTCCTTTTTTTTTGACCCTAACAAAGACAGTTTGATAGCTTTATTCAGTTTGAGTTGACTTTATTTGCGTTCACATAACACCATGTTATATACATGAATGAGTAGATGAAATTAAAAAGGAAAGAATTTCTTTAACTATGAGCAAATGCTGCAAATTCTATGAAGAACTCATACAATTCAACAAGAAGTAAAAAAACAGTAATCCAATCAAAATAGGTTGAAGACCTAAACAGTCACTTTTCCAAAGAAGACATACAGATAGCCTATAGACACATGAAAAAAAGCTCATCATCACTTATCATGGAAATGCAAATCGGAACCATAATAAGATATTACAGCAAGACCTGTGAGAATCGCCCATATTAACATGTTTGAGCGAGGATCTAGAGAAAAAGGAGCCCATGTGCACTGTTGGTGGGAATGTAGTCTAATACAGCCCCTAAGGAAAACAGTATGGCGCTTTCTCAAAGTATTAACAATAGATCTGCCCTATGACACAACAATTCCACTCCTAGGTATTTACCCAAAGAATACCAAAACACTCATTTAAAGGGATATACGCACTCCTAGTTCACTGCAACATATTTACCAACAGCTAAGTTATGGAAACAATCTAAGTGCCCAATTACAGATGAGTGGTTTAGATTAACAGTAATTAACAGTAGAATATTACTCATCTGTTAAAAAAAGATGAAATCTTGACATTTGCAACATTTTTTTTTAAAGATCTTACTTATTTTTGCATAGAAGAACTGGGGTGTAGGCCAGAGGTGCAGGGGGTGAGAGGATTCACTGTAGAGAGTGGGGAGCAGAACAGGCAGATTTACTGAAATACACTGCTAAGGGGAACAGCAGGCCAGACTGGAGTGGTCTGATGCACCATGTGGGTTAGCACCCAGGCTGGGGATCAACTCAGTTGCAGCAGTGATAGTGCTGAGACTTAACCCTTAGGCCACCAGGAAGGCCCAACATTTGCAACAATTTGGATGGAACTGGAAGGGGTTATGCTAACCAAAATAAATCAGGAGAAAGACAAATAGCAGATGATTTCACTCAAATGTAGAAAATAAACAATACAAAGGAACAGATAAAAGCAAAATTGAAATTTTGACTACAGAATTGAGATCACCAATGGGAAAAGGTGGGGGTGGAGTGCTAGCAGGGAAGGGAACTGATGAACTAAGATGGAAGATTATTTGTACTTTGGAGGTGGGCATGGTATGTAGTAACATACATCTGAGGAAGTGTGGCCTTATACCCTTAAAATATGTAGTGCTATAAACCAAAATTGCCTCAATAAAAATAACTTAATTCTAATAAATAAAAATGGAAAAATGTACATATTCACTCAATGGAATTTTAGCGGCTACTAAAGTAGTATGTGTCAGACACCCTTGATGTGCTAGGTCAAGGTGAAGGATGGCTGCAATAGCCTCTCAAATGATCTTCCTGCTTCCATCCTTGACATCCTATGTATTTCTGTCAACAAAGCAAGCAGCCAAAGGGATCATTTTAAAACATAGATTGGTCTATGTTCTAATACTCCTCAAAAAATAGCTTCCTATCTCAGTAAAAGTCAGTCTTTACAGTCGCCTATAGGGCACTACATGATCTGCCAGCAACCCTTCCTTCTCTAATAACATATCCAATTATTTTTCTACTTTAAACTGTTCTGGCCATACTGAATTTCTCTTCTCCTACCTCAGGCCTCCACACTGACTGTTTTCACTATCTGAAATGTTCTTTTTCCCTATATCCTCATGACTCATTCTCTTACCTCCTTTGAGTACTTTCTCATATATCATCTTCTCAATGAGACTTACCCTCTCATTCCTTTTAATATTGCAACCTCTCTCCCAGGAATACTGATGCTTCTTGCCCTGCTCCAATTTTTGTTCTGTAGTGTTTACTATTTCTTGCCATATTATATAACACATGCTTGTTATGTTTATTATTTTCTGTGTTTCCTATATCTAGGATTTTTATCTGTTCTTTCCTTTCTCTAGCATTCAAAACATTGCTTGGCTTGTACTTGATGGAGAATGAATGGTCAACTGTGTCCATGCAACTGAGAGGCTGAATAAGACAAAGACAGAAATGTATCCACTAGTTTTGTTAACAAGGAGGTTACTGGCAACTTTGGCAAACTGGAGGAATAGAAAAAAAATCAGGCAAAGTAAACTAGAGAGTAAATGGGACATTTCTGGTCTAGCAATATGCCGGGACAGGCTGCTTAAAAAACCCTTCTATTACAAAACAACTGGATTATGGATAACACCTACTTCAAATGCACTGATGAAATATCAACAAGATTGGTAATGGGAACAAGAAAATTCAGGGCTAGCTAAATTAGACTCAGGTTATCTCTAGACTCAATATTTAAAGATAAAACAGTTTAGGATTTAGAACTCTGAGGGGCTCAGACCTACACTTCAGTGCATTTAATCTAATCACTATAGATTAAATAGGAATTGTCAATTCACTGAAGAATTTGACTGTTGTAACATTATTTCTGGGGAATGAATGTTTATGGTTCTTCTCAATTTAAAACAAACTCTTAAATCCAACAAATATTTATTAAACTGCAGCATTTATCAGGAGGTACAATGGGTACCAAGGAAGTTAAAAGATTTCTGCTCTTAAGAAACTTATGAACAAGAAAATAGTAATTAATTTTGTACTAGTATGATCATAATTTTTATTTTAAAGATTTATTTATTTATGCATACAAGAGCTGGGTACAGTGTAGGTCAGAGGTGCAGGGGGTGAGAGGATTCATCAGAGACAGAGTGGGGAGTAGAAGAGGTAGATCAATTGAAATACACTGCTGAGGGGAGCATCAGGCTAGAGAGGAGAGGCCTGCTGCCTCATGTGGGTTAACTCCCTGCCCATGGAACAAACTCATGCCACAGTGGCTAGCAATAGCTAGCAATAGTTCCTTAGCACCGAGACTTAACCCCTGTGCCATCAGGGAGGCCCAGGATTATAATTTTTAAAAAGCCCCTTTAAAAGAGATTCTACTCAAGTATTTATGCGTGAAATTTCATGATGTCTGGGTTTGGCCTTGAAATACTTCAGAAGGGGAGGGATACCAACAATGATGGAAGCCAATGTTACCTCAATAAAACAAAATACTTCCACAAAACAAAGTAATAATTGAAGCAAGTGCTGCAAAACTGTACTAAGTATAGAACTGGAGTGATGGCATTTATTATCTCTAATGTCAATTTATTATCTTAATTAATACAAATATAATAACGTGGATTTGTTACGATCTCTGCTTTTGTAAACAATAAAATCATCTTAGTCTTCTAGGAATACCAATTAATAAATATAAAATTACAAAATAAGAAAATACAAAAATGTATACACAAGAAGTTAGGGAGCAGAAATGGACCTAAATGTGCTTGTCTGAGTTAACTTGAGCTAGGACCACCTGGATCCAAATCCAAATCTAGTTCCACCTCTTTTTAGCTATGTGACCTTGGACATGTAAATTAGCTTCTCTATGCCTCAGCATTCTCTACAGTAAATTGGGAATAATTATATTTCCTAATCGAGCATTAAATGAGATAGTACTTGCAAAGCCCTTAGAACAGTGCTTGACACATTATAAACATTACATAAGCAGTTTGCTACCATTTATTACCATTATTAATTTTACTATGAAGGCTTTTAAGAGAAGTTTTGAGGCAGAAATGATCAGAGAAAAGCAACTTAAGGACAATCAGGGTTAGGGGTGTGTCTGTGTGTGTAAGGAACAGGGAGGATGTTAATGTGATTCCCATGTTCATAGGTAATCACATGGGTGATGACATCATTAACTAAAAAGGGACCATAGAAGGAGAGTGTATCACTTGATAATTGTATTTCTAACCACATAAGAAATGCA
>PVIJ01004591.1:78304-115589 GCA_004024925.1 Scalopus aquaticus
CCACATCTTCTTGATCCAATCATCTATTTTTGGACATCTGGGTTGCTTCCATACCTTTGCTATTGTGAACAGTGCAATGAACATACGGGTGCATGTATCCTTTTGGATTAGTGTTTTTATGTCCTTTGGGTAGATTCCCAAAAGTGGTATTGCTGGGTCGTATGGAAGTTCCATTTTTAGCAGTTTGAGGAACCGCCATAGAGCTTTCCATAGTGGTTGGACTAGTTCGCATTCCCACTAGCAGTGTAGAAGAGTTCCTTTTTTCTCCACATCCTTTCCAGCATTTGTTGTTGCCTGTATTTTTAATGTGTGCCATCCTCACAGGTGTGAAGTAGTATCTCAATGTGGCATATAATTTAAAAGATAAAGATAACGAAAATAGTTAAGGTCTGACTTTAAAATAGAAAACATCACTGTTACCTCAAATATGTAACCTAAAAAGCAAGTTTGTTCTAGTACCAAAAATATACCTGGAAATAACAAGTATTTCAGAAATTCAAAAACTCAAATATTAGTGGAATTGTCTCAAAATATACATATATAATTTCATTGCAAATCAAAACCACAATGATATACCACCTTACACCAGTGAGAATGGCACACTTTAAACAGGCAACAACAAATGCTGGCAAGGATGTGGAGAAAAAGAAACTCTCCTACACTGCTGGTGGGAATAGCAAACTGGTCCAACCTCTACGGAAAGCTGTGTAGAGGTTCCTCAAACTACTAAAAATGTAGCTATCATTTGACCCATCAATCCCACTCCTAGGAATCTACCCAAAGGACACAAAAACATTAATTCAAAAAGATACCTGCACCCCAGTACTATTTGTAATAGGTAAGATATGGAAACAACCCAAATGCCCAAAAAGAGATGACTGGATCAAGATGTGATCTATATACACAATGGCATACTATTCAGCAAAGATAAACTCATGCCATTCGCAGCAACATGGATGGAGCTAGAAGGGATCATGCTTGGTGAAAAAAGCCAGAAAGATAAAGAAAAATATCGGATGGTTTCACTTATAAGAGGAATACAGGGGAACTGAATAAGGGATCAAGAAAAAAAAATTAAAAATTAGTAGGCAATCATAAATCAGAGACATTCTTCGAGGGATGGGTAGGAAAAGGGATCAAAAGAGGGGAGAGAAAAACACAAGGATTATGGTGATGGTTCACGGGTGAAATGGTGGTGAGAATTTTACAGGGAATACACAGTGATGTAAAAGATATAAATAAAAAATTAATTAATAAAATATATATACATACATATTTCTAAAAGGTTATAATTATGAAATCAGGCAGCTGCCATAGTTACCCTTGGGTTCTTTCTTGTAGGTACTACCCGAAAATTCTCAGGGGTGTCTGGGTCCTTATCAATGTGCCTATTGGATGGGAAACAGGAGCAGAAAAGAGCAGAAAGTATCTCTGGTATATTTTACTTTGAGTAACCAGAGGTCTTATTCCTTTCTAGGATCCATAACCTCTTTTTTTCTATAGCCAAACACCTATATATTAAACTCTTCTCCAAGTACAGTACAAAAAAAATGCTTCTTTCTCTAACCACTTAAGAGTAGTTGTTGATATGAATCTCTAATGTGGCTGAATACTTTAGTATTGTTAGTGTTGTTTTTTTTTTTTCTGTAAATAAGGATATTCTCCTACATATCACAAAGCCATCACGGTCAGGAAATTAACACGGATATATCACTACCATATAATCATCAAATCCTATTTAAGTGTCATTAGTTGTTCCAAATAAAATCCTCTAAAGCAGGCCTCCCTGGTTAAGTCTCAGTCTATGAAGCTATCTGCAGCCACTGCAGCACTACTTCAATCCCCGGCCAGGGAGATTCCCACATGGTACAGCAGACCTCTCCTGCCTCTTCCACTGCTCCCCTCAGCAGTGTGCTTCAGTCCTGTTCTGCTCCCCAGCAGCCTATTCTGTTTCCTCAGCAGCCTGTTCTGCTCCCCAGCAACCTGTTCTGCTCCCCAGCATTCTGTTCTGCTCTGTCTCTAGTGAATCCTCTCACCACCCCACACCTCTGGCCTACACCCCAGTTCATGTATGCATAAATAAATAAATTTTTAAAAAAATTCTCTAAAGCAAAATACAGTTCAAAACCACATATTGCTTCTGCATGTCTCTCTCTTTCCAACTGTATATCTCTAGTCTCATTCAATCAGCAATAGATCATATTTTCTGGACTTTCATAAGCTGGGCAAGTTTCACGTTACTTCGTAGAGATCCTTCATTAAAGCTCTTTTGATGTTTCCTCATGATTTGATTCAGGTTAAACATCTTTGGCAGGATGTTATAGAAGTGGAGTTGTGTTCTTCCCATTATTTCCTATCAGGTAGCACATGATTTTAATTTGTTCCATTACTGGTGATGTTTAACTTTGAACATTTGATTAAGATGGTGTCTACTAGGTTCCTCCACAATGTTATTCTGTTCCCCTTTTTAATGGAGTATTTTGTAGAGAAGGTAATTTAAATCTAAATATTCTATTTTTCAAAAAACACTCTATTTGCATTTGTAGGGACTCATAGCTTCTTATTCATTTAATGAGTTATAACCTAATTATTTATTGTGATGTTGAAATTTCCCCTCATCTGGATAAAGAGACCCTCCCTCAAGCTGACCTCTGTGTCATTTTGACATATCACTTTTGAACATTTCCTACTTTCTGACACACCAAGATGTCCAGAACACCTTGTTCTTTTCTTGCTCAGCCTTAGAGTCAGTCATTTCTTCAAGACACCCTAGTTCTTATTAATGGAGAACAGTGTTTGGAGGCCAAGATCTCAACTCAGATGTGTATTCATTGTTGTTGGGGCTTTTTTGTCCCTAGGCCTTCTCAGTGAAACAGTTGGGAAGCATATGCATGTATGTAACACATACAAACATTTACATCTATATTTATTCTTATACATTTATTGAAATCTATGAGTTCTCACAGATACTTCCACTTGCAATTTAATACCATAGGGTTTGTTTTAATCCCTTTCCAGAGCTGTAATTCCTTTCTCTGACAGTGAGAAGTCTGATACCCATTATCTTCAATGTATTTACTTATATGATCTATTCCCTGATGTAATCAAATTTTCTTTGCCACCATCCCCTCACAAAGAAACTCTCCTTCCCTCACTTGAGTTTTGATACCTCATCCAAGGGTCCCCTATGGCATGGAAGCTTTCCTTACTGAATGCACTAGGGCTTCCCATGCATAAAAACCTTTTTTTTTCCTGCTTGGGTTTTGACAACCTATACCCAATTACTCTCCATGTGAATGCCCTCATTTCACTTGGGGGTCTCAGACCCTGCACCAAGTTCCCCTTCTTCATGGATACTCCCCTCACTCCTTAAGTCCTGAAATTCTGCACCATGATCCCCCTGGGCCCCAAAGCCCTCCTCATCATGCATGGCCTCCCATACACTGCCCGCTCATGAAGATGCTCTCCTCGCCCCACTCTTGCTCCTATATTCTGTTCCAGGTTGTCCCGCCACCAAACACCCTCCTTACTCTCTCTGTTACTCTGACACCCTCCACCCCCCACCCCATGCAGATGTCTTCCTCGCCTTGTACAGGCTCTACACCCCACTATTCTGCTCCTGTGGGGTTGCCTTCCTCATCCCACTTCTGGGCCATCATGGTTCACCCACCTTGCATAGACTCCTACTCTATTTGGCCTCATCTAATGACTTTAGGACTAAATAACTCATCTGTTTTTACATGGAATAATTCTCTTCAATTATTAAGACATTGTTTTTGACTACATATAAAGAACATGACTTAAACCACTGATACAGTTTTTCCTTTGAATCACTATATGCCATAAATTACTGAGTTTACTTTAGACAGCGCTTACTTGCCCATAGTTTATATCGTATATAACTAATTTTTTTAGCTTCCCCAACATTTGTTTCAAGTCAAAACTTCTATTAGGGCCTCCCTGGTGGTGCAGGGTTAAGCATTATGCTGTGGAGCTGTCGGCAGCAGTGACGCAAGTTCGACACCCGGCGGGGAGATTCCCACATGGCACAGCAGACCTCTCCTTGCCTTGCCCGCTGCTCCCCTCAGCAGTGTATTTCCAACGATCTGCCTGTTCTGCTCCCCACTCTGTCTCTGGTGAACCCTCTCACCGCCCCACGCCTCTGGCCTGTACCCCAGCATAAATAAATAAATCTTAAAAAAAAACCCAACAAAACTTCTATTAAAGGTGCTTTATCCAAAATCAAGGTAGTCAAAGTCCTCACGATGTATCACAAGGCTTTATAGGATCTCATCTCCTCTTCCTTCCTCCTTGTCAGATTCTCCTCTGCCACTGCCACACTGCTCTTTATGCAATTCTTAAAGGAGGCCAGGCCACTCCTGCCTTAGGCATTAGCACCTATGCCCTGGTGGTTCTCCTTCCTGAATGCTTCCTCCCCAGATATCCCCACTATTCACTCTGGTAACTCCTTGAAATTTCTGCTCCCATGTCACCTTATCAATGAAGCTCTAGTGAACCTATTTAAAATTTCAGCTAACTTTCTTTCCTCTCCCTTCACTATCTTCTGTAGCAACTACCCACTTTCTATTCAAAATTTTACTATATCTCTTATGCTGCTTATAATGTTGGGTTTTGTGTGTGTGTGTGTGTGTGTGTGTGTGTGCGCGCGCGTGTGTGTGTGTCTTTCTCCCCCATCTTACTATATAAACTGTAGATCCATAAGGGAGGGGATCTTTAATATTTTGTCATCACCCACTATTTATTTGTTGAGTGAGGACAGCTATTTCCTGCGACAGTTTGAATCACAAAACTAAAATCAGAGCACCATCTAGTGTTCTTGGAA
Source organism: Scalopus aquaticus (assembly GCA_004024925.1). Taxonomy (NCBI): domain Eukaryota; kingdom Metazoa; phylum Chordata; class Mammalia; order Eulipotyphla; family Talpidae; genus Scalopus; species Scalopus aquaticus. The sequence goes on from PVIJ01004591.1 coordinate 83,148, forward strand.
AGATGTGATGATTTAATCTGAGACTTAATTTGCATTAGCCATGGGATAAACAGTACTGGTTTAATCAAGCCTCATTTACTCTGCTTTTTATTGCTTCTTTACAAAGTAAAATGTTTTCAATGATTTAACAGTCATGGACATACTGACTTCTCCGAGGGCAAGTTTTCTTCTCCTCCCCACTGCCAAAACCCAAAAGCAGTATAATTTTCTATTTTAGTACCTAAACCTTTTCTCCAGAATGCCAAAATACATATTTATTGATTTTTAAATTTTTGTTTTGGCCATAAAAGTCCCTAAATCAAAGTGATAAAACACTATCAAAGGTGAATGGTGATACTGTTTAAAATAGTATCAGGATTCTCTAAGATAATGAGTACAATCTTAAGATTTGGAAAATACTGTTTTTTCCATATAGTATAAAAGGGGAATGATAAAAAGCATTAAAATATTTGATAGTAATGAAAATAATTAGCAAGTATTTATTGAATGTTTTTTTGTGCGTGGCACTATTGTCAAAGTTGATTAATCATCTTCACAACCTTATAACATAGGTTCTCTATGTTAAGCACTACTTTTTCAAGAAGTAAGTTGACTCAATTACAAAACTAGTAAAGGGTGGAATCAGGATTCAAAGCCAGCTAACTCACGGTTCATGACCACGAGCTGACTCCATAGTTCATGTCCATGTGCTCAAGCTCAAGCTTTCTTCCACTTTCCCCAGAAATGAGAATGATGATGCTTTGTTTCAAAGTTCCTGGTCAAAGAAATTAATTCATTAATGCCCTCATCCTCCAAAAAGGAATCAAGGCAACCACAAAAGAAACAAAAGCATGTATAATTATCTCAGAACTGATTTTACCCTCTGATTCTCCAAACTTTCCCCTCTACTATACCACGGGTTCTCACGTTTTAATGTTTTCAAGCAGATGGAAGTCTTCCCAAATTGCCAATTAATGTACCCACTTTTTTAATTTGTTTCATCTTAGCTAGGTGTCAAGAAAACGAATTATCTGTTAAAGTGAGTCCCATTAAGGAGCGATTTGTATTATACATTATAGAATTATTTGTATTATACATTCCACTCTTTTTTTAAAAAAAGATTTATTTATGCATACAAGCTGGGGTGCAGGCCTGAGGTGTGGGGTGATGAGAGGATTCACCAGATACAGAATGGGGAGCAGAACAGGCAGATCCACTGAAGTACACTGCTGAGGGGAGCAGCAGACGTGGCAGGAGAGGTCTGCTGCACCATGTGGGGATCTCCCTGGCTGGACATAGAACTCACAACAGGCAGCTGCCGACAGCTCCACAGCACTGCACTTAACCCTTGGGCTGGCCTGGGAGGCCTCTACATTCCACACTTAAGAGGTATGTGAATTCCCCAGAATTCCAGATTGATGGAGTCTTTCAGGGAGTATTGTCTGTGAGTTCTTCCAGGCTCTCTAGGTGATTCTGGAAATGGGATCCTCTCACCATCCTCCACAGGGACCTAGTACTCTTCCTAAATGTTTTCTTAACTCTTTAAGTTTTCTAAATACAAGACTATTTGGGAAAGGGAAATTGTTATTTCCCTTTTTGGACAAACTTTTTCAATGTGTAGTTTGAGGATAACCTGCACTGAATTCACGTGGGGGAATTCCTAGCCCCACCTCTGATATAATGCATCAGAATCTTCCAGCTGGGTTCAGGAATCTGCATTCTAGTAACTTCCCCAGATGACTTTTATGAATGTATAAATTTGATAACCTAGGGGGGTAATTTTGAAATATAAAGTACCAGCATCATTTGGGTTCTTGTCATAGTCCACATACCAGAACTTCAAGAAGTATCATGTAAAAACCTAATTATAAGAAGATCAAATATAATTTTAGGAGACTAATAATTAGCAAATCCATTTACAAGATTGTATGTACCTTTCTCATAAATTTTATGTGACATGTCTCAATGAATTAAATATATAAAAGTCTCAAAGTAGTATTTGGTAGATGTTGTTTAATCCTGCCTTGCCTTCCATAAAATTAACCAGCTGTTTAAAGTTTTTACTATGCTACCTTCACCAAAATTTCCAGTAATCTCTGACCATGCCACATTTCCTATATTAAAAGGAACTGAGTTTAATCAACTGTACAGAATTTAGACTGGTTAAAGTAAAATCCTACTCCCTTCAAAGGTTATCAAAGGAGACTGAATTCTGCAGCTTTGGAAACATTTTAAAGTGGGAAACACAATCAACTTTTTGGAGGAACAGAGTATATAGTAGCCTAAAGGCAGAGGATCCAAATAGAAGGCCTTTTAAGAAGCTTTTGTTTTTATAATTTGACTAAACTACCTCACCATCCAATTAAACAACAACTTGTTTTTGCTTATTTCATTTTTAATCACCTAAACATGACAAGAATTCTTTGTCCCTCTCTGGTAATATAAAAGCCTCTTGAGAATCCTTTAAAAAAAAAAAACAGTTTAGATACACATAACAAAGAAAGAAACTACTTAACTTGATAACACGCCACCAAGATTGTTCAGATACCTGACAGAATTTTTCACTGGAATCATTAGTTCCTTCATTTACACCATATAATTTACTTTTCCTTCTTACAGTTTTTCACTTTTTACTCCTGATTCTTATCAATTGCTACTCCCTTCACTAATATCCTGAATCAGTTGATCCAAGGTCACTTAAAAGACTCCTTTCTGTAGAGCCAGATTGCATGCCTGACAGGGTAGAAAAGAAATATCAAGAGATATGGGCTGTTGAGATCTGTACTGTGCTGGGTACTTCGAAGCAGCTGGGAACCATAACAGCGCAAACCTGACTCCACACCACCTTTTAAAAACTATAGGTCTCTTCTACAAGGTGATTAGTTGATAAGCAATGTAAGGAGAGAGTTCTTATTTAAAGCTTCTAACACTAAGGATACCTCAAATTATACTGCATATTTACTGGTAAAACTTTTTAAACCTGATTTTAGCTTTTAAAAGATGATAAAAAATCTAGCATTTTAGTTTAAAATGTCACTTCCATTCTGCTACTGTATTTTGATTTGTTCCACTGTTCCAGATTTGGTCTGATAAATCTGTGGAACCAGGCAACTAATAGTATTTACTCAGCAGTTCTCAATATTTATTTCTTGAGTGAAAAGCCCCAACAGTGGTTTTGCCATTTTTCTCTGGATAGCTATGAAAACTTCTTATAACTACAGAGAAACGAGGCAGTATGAGTTTGGGGAAGAAGAAAACAAACTCAATGACTAGAAACTGAGTTTCATTTTTCTCTACAAGAAAATTAAAGACTGAAGGAGCTATTTAAAGCTTCTTGCAACATGTTTTGACCTAATGAAACTGCTAATCAATTACCAACACAATTAACCAGTGTAACCTGATTCTTAAAGACGTTCTCATTTGCGATTTGAAAGAATTAAGCCTGAATTGCAGGGTGTCAGTCCCTTAGGCCAAGTAAAAACTGATGAATTGGCATCAAAGTCACATATTTTAAACTGAATATACTGATATCCAAGTGTCCCCCAAATAATTTCGAGTCTATTGTCCACGAATTTATCAGAAAGCCCTGTTAATAACCCAGCTTCGTACCTCTCAAACATCTGAGTTAGCCAGCACCTTCTGGGAGGATGGGGGTGGGGGGGATGGACACGTGGGGAGGGGTTGATAAGGTCATAATCTGAGGAAACTAAAGAAAGGCGCCGGTAGTAGGGCCTCTTCCAAGGTCTCTCACGAAAAAATGTTGCAGAAATAAAACCTCCGCAATTACTCAGGGTGGCCCTAATCGAGGCTCTGGTTCTCAGAGTCACAGGCCTCGGGGTGATTGGGGGGAGACGGTCCTCAACGACTTCACATCCGAGCGAGCGAGCGCGCGTAGCCGGCGTGGTCTCGCAGGCCCGGCTGGCAGCCGACGCCGGCGCCGCCGAAGACCCTCCCTGCTAGCCCGCCGCGCTGAACGGCGTCTCCGCGAGCCAACGAGCGCTCCGGGAGGCGGGGCGGCGAGGCGCAGGGGGCGGGATTTCCCGCGCGGCCGCTCGGCTCCGGGCTTAGGAAGTGCGGGGGGCGAGGGCAGCACCGCCTGCGAGAGAGGGCGGGCCTGGGTCAGCTGCAGCGGGCGGGCAGGCGCGGGGAGCTGTGGGCGGCCTCTGCGTCTTCAGCCGCCGCCCTCCTTCCGCCACGATGCCGGGGATCGACAAGCTGCCCATCGAGGAGACGCTGGAGGACAGCCCGCAGGTGAGCGCGGTCGGCGATGGGCGGTGAGGGAAGGAGCTGGGCGGCCGGCCCCAGGCCTGGCGCCGCGGGGCCGCAGGTGTCCGCCGCGGCCCAGGTGGACACAGCCGCGTAGACTCCCCCGCCCGTCGCGGGCGGTGCCCCGAGTCCCCGAGGCCCGGCCCGCGGCCTGAGACCCGCGTGGGCCTGCGCGGTTGGGCCGAGTGCCGCGCGGGATCCGGATCCAGCCCCCGCCGCCTTCGCTCGTGGGCCCCGCGTTCGCGTAAGCGCGCGGGACTCCCTGCCGCCCGCGGAAGGTGCGCTTTTGTCGCTGTGTTTTGAGATGATAAATCCCGATCCTGGAATTTTTCGGAGAGAAATGCAGGAGGGAAAATCCTGTAGACATGATTTCTGAGGCTGGGCAAGCTAGAAAACGAAATGGGTAGTTTTTCTTCGGGAGATGCTGAAAGGCTGTTGATTTAGCCGGGTGGACGGCCAATGGCCAAGCCCGTCTTGGATGCGGGAGAGTGTCCAGTGTTGGGGCAGTGGCTGTAGTCGCTGTCACTCGAGCTGTGCCCGGTGTGATGAAGCCGTCGCCGCTCCGCGTCTGTAGCGCCGCTGGTTGCAGATTTGGCCCTAGTAAACTCATCAAAATAAAAGTCCTGTGTTCTGTATCATTCTTGGGGATGATGCTGGTGTGATTGCACGGCTTAAGACGGTCTAGGAAGACGTGACCATTTGTTATTTTTTCAGTACTGAATAATGAAAACTGTATTAATTGCAAACTTCGATGTAGCTGGCATCGACTTCATCCCCAAGCCTGTCTTTTACACAGTAATTTAAGATGGTGTTGCTGGTTGGATAACACAGGATGAAGAACATTTTCTGAAATGTTCATTTCGAAGGACTAATGCAGATATTTTCATATCTTGACAGTTTAACATAACTCCGGAAGAACAGGAGGAAGGGCAAAGATCTCCCTTTCCTGATGGCATCTCTGCTGTGGTTTTTGTGCCAGGTTGAAATTGGGTTCTGATTGTGGAACTGATTTTTCTTTTTTCCATGCTGAAAGCTATCTTCACAGACCAGTTGCCTGCTAGTAATGTACTCTTATCAGCCTGTACTGACACAAAGAGAAACCACATCTTGGCATAGCTTGACTGCGAGATTAGCCAGTTAAAATACTTCTTAATGACGTCTTTAGTATAATACTACTTGTTTCAGATGAATTGCAAACATTTTGTGGGACGTATTGGTCAGGTGCACTTTGTCATTTTACTTTTATTATATAATATGCAACAGGTTGCTTTACCTTTCTTTCTCACAGCCTGATTTTTATAGCCTATAAAGACAGTACAGCTCAATGTGTGGTTGCATGGTGCCCTAGTGAGAAGGATACAATCTTTTGACTCATCTGATTAAACTTTTCACGCAGTTAGTTTACAATTTCAACATAAGTTTATACACACACACACACTGAATGGAGTTCTTACTCACCTACTAAAAAAGATGAACTCTTTCCAGACAATATGAATGGAACTTGAGGTTATGCTAAGCAAAATAAATTAGAAAGTGAACAATAATTACTGGATGGTTTCATGCATGTGGAATATGAACAAAACAAACTAATAAAAACAGAGCAAAAGTAACTTAGATTCTGAGAAGAATGATTATCAGAGGGGAAGGGAAAGGGGGGCTGGAGGAATGGGCATATAATAGTATGAGGAGCACTAGAATTTTGGTGGTGGGTGTGGTCTAGTATGTATACATATCTGTGTGAAGCTGTACTCCTGAAACTTATATAGTATTGTAAACCAATGGTAAATCAATAAAATTTTATTTAAAATTATGTCAAAAGTCTGTTTCCATAATATATAGTAAATATTTCAAGACATAGGAAAACCTTGTACTTGCTACATTGTTTTATTTGTTTTGGAGTAAATAAATCACAGTAGATGGCCATCATAAATTCAATGAAATGGTACCATATTGATTGTATTTATATAAGTTGCTACCTTTAAACAAAGTCATTATACAATGTTGATTTGAAATTTTTTTCTTTCAATAGGGAACCTGTTTTGGACTAAGAAGAACTTTTAAATTTAACTGTATGATAGGTTTTTGCATAAATGTGCAGTTCCTTGAATTAGAGCCATAATTTGTGTGGGGGGGAATTAAGTAGCAGATTTTTCTTTAGAATGAATGGCACTAGCCAAACTGTTTTTTATGCTTTCTTTTTTACATCTGAAAATAGCATTTTAGGGTTGGAAGTAGAGGGTAGAGCCATACCAAATTCAGATCTAAATCTCTGAGGCATGGGGAATAGAGGACTGAGAATATGGATTTCATATACTGACATAATGATTTTGTTCCTTTTTTTAAACCATGTTGACTTAGCATCCTACTCCAAGAAATTTGTTGATTTTTTAAAAACCAATTTTTAATACTGAGGCATAAATTAACTTGTATAGAAGGAAAATACAAGGTTGTCTTTAAGATTTCATGTTGTAGTTAACTCAAAAGTATCTGGTGGTATAATTTTGCCCCAGACTTTGGAATTCAGAATGGTCAGCATACCTTGCCTTGATATGCAGCATCTCCTTATCTCTGGTCCTTTTTATAGTCTTAACATTTACTGACCCACAAGTTTTTCTTCCTTAAAATGAAGAGAATTTTTATGTGCTTATTGTAAAAAACAAAACCAACCAAACAAACAAAAAAAAAAAACCTTAACAATATAGATATGTAAAAAGAAAAGGAAAAAATAATCCCAAATTCTCCACTTATTAAAACCTATAGTTAACATTTAAAAGGCTACACTTGGGAGGGTACTATGTATTATTTTGGTTTAGGATGAAAAGGGAGTTGACACTACTAGACAAGATCAAGGAAGAAGAGAAATAATCATACTAAGTTATCTTGAAATAACAAATATAAATATATATATACATGGAATACTTTTAATTTAGTCTTGAACATTTCTTTTGACATCTTGAACCTTGTTTTAGTTTAGGGGCCTTTTAATTCATAAAAATCGACCTTTGTTTTTCCTTCTAAAGTTTGTATGACGTATTTGGAAAATACCTCTGTTTTAACTAAGTGAGATTGAGAACAAGTAACCTCAACATCTTGGCACTCCTATCGAGAGAGAAAGTAAAATTCAGAATTAACAAAGCTTTCATTTCCTAGGACAGTCTCTTTCTTTGGAAGAAAAACTTTTTTTTTCTGATTTATAGAATAATTAACATAAACTTTCCCTTTTATTTTACATAGACAAGGTCTTTACTGGGTGTATTTGAAGAAGATGCTACCGCTATTTCCAACTATATGAACCAATTGTATCAAGCTATGCATCGGATTTATGATGCACAGGTAAAAAGCCAAAGGCTGATTCAATGCTTTTTAAAGTGAATCTTTAAGCCATGAGGACAGAGATACTATCTGTCTTGTTTATTGGTTCCTAGCCCTGTTCTGGGCTCATAGTGATATAATTTATTTAATGGATAAATGCACTTTAAATATTTTGAGTTACAGAGTTCACATTTCAATTATTTGTAGCTTTAGCACTACAGAATGCTCAGACTGACATAGGGATTTTCGGTTGGAATTCATTGATAGTGATATATATATATGATTTTACTGAAAACCCTATGTTGTCAGCAGTATTTTCTCTAGTTTTGCTTCTAATTTTATTCACTACATCCCTTCTGGGAATACAGGATTTTTATCTTGTACTTTTATCTAGTCAGAACTTTATTTAGTTAGAAGAAGATATTAAAGTTAGCTGTAGTTCTGGGGTTTGGGGAAATGACTTTAAGAAGGCTATGACTAGCATTTTTTTAGTTGAACAGGAATAAAATTCAAGGCTATGTTTATGCAACTTAATAATAAGCCTTAATAGTAGCCTGCGTTCTATGATATACTCTCTTTGGGATTAATTATGTGTACAAGTTTCAGTTTTCCCCTTTCTCATTTTCCCTTTATTCTGGATTCACATTTTATTAGGTACTTAAAAGTTACTATGGTAGTAGTTCATATTTTTCCTTGTGATGGGTCTCTCAAGATTTAGTTTCTGACCACAGAGATACTTGATTAAGTTGTAAGAGAAATGTTACTTTTGTCATTGTATTCATCACTGAAAATTTTTTTAAAAAGTATTCCTTTATATGACTATGTAGTTGTTATATGACTAAGCTGACTACTTTTTTGCTGTATGTTATCAAGTGCATGTTATGGTTTAGTGTCAGTATCTAGAGGAGAATGAGTCATCAACATAGAATCTTCTAAGACTTCAGTAAGATTGTTACAGTTTACTTATAGTTTTAAAGCTTTAACAATATGTAATGCCAGTCTTTAGCTTAAAAAAAGCACACATCTCTAACACTGATGAATTATTTGATAGTATCTATTTCATGGTTTAATTTCCCTTTAAAGTGCTTTAATGGTAGTTCCCTTCCTAGTGATTTAATGAGGGGGTTGGAGAACATGTACAATATTTATGTTACATGATAAAGGAAAGTAGCCTGATATCTTCAACTAACACTTTTTTCTTAATCAGTAATATTGTATTAATTTGGATGTTAATCTTTTCCCATAGAATGAATTAAGTGCAGCAACACACCTGACTTCAAAACTTTTAAAAGAATATGAAAAACAGGTACCGTATATGAAAGTTTTAAAAGCATAATTTAAAAATAAGCAGTAATACAGTATCTGTATAAATAAGATTTCTCATCAAGAATTCTAAGCTTTTTTTGAATTCACAGGAAGTAATTTTGATATGGTATTGAAATTCCATGACAGCACTTTATCTAATTTTGGTGATTTAATGTTAGACACAAAGATTATCCAGTTTACCTCTCTCACTTTTAAAAATGAAGAAACTGAGACTTGCTACACAGCTGATTATTGGAGGAAGGGGAGCTAATCACCAAATCTTTGAACTCCCAGTACAGTGTACATTCCCATGTACCACATTAATTGGTTGCTTAACAAACATTTGAATGAATGTTTACTAATTATGAATTACACTGTTTTATTCAGATGACATTTTTAGAGCTTACTCAGAATTTTGGATGTTTTCTGAAGTTATTTAAAACTAAATTTTTATTTCATTCCCAAGACATACAGCATCATTTATCTTGTCTCTTTTTCTCACTTCTCAGCGTTTTCCACTAGGGGGTGATGATGAGGTTATGAGCTCTACTTTGCAACAGTTTTCAAAAGTTATAGATGAGGTAAGTGTTTTGCTTGAATAAGTGGTCTTACAATTAAGTTAGGGAAGTTGTTTAGCTTTTATTGAGAACTTATTATAATTATATGAATAAAGTGCAATTATAAGGGTTACTATTTTTTTAAATAAAGATTTATTTTTATTTATACATACAAGAGCTGGGTTGTAGGCCAGAGGTGTGGGGGTGGGGGTGTGTGAGAAGATTCACCCGAGACAGAGTGGGGAGCAGAACAGGCAGATCTACTGAAATACACTGCTGAGGGGAGCAGCGGGAGAGGTCTTCTGTGCCATGTGGGTCAGCTCCCTGGCCGGGGAATTAAACTCATTCTGCAGTGGCGGTAGCTTGATAGCACTGAGACTTTAACCCCTGCACCACCAAGGAGACCCCAGAAGTTTTCAATGAAATCATTGTATACTTTCTTTTGTTGCTTGTGCTTTTGGTGTCATAACTGCCAAGTCCAAGGTTATCCTATGTTTTTTTGTAAGAATCTTAAATGGAAAATTTTTGTATAATATTTTATTCTGTTTCACATTATTTTTAATGTCCTTATTAAAATGTGTCAGTGCCTCTTTACCAGATTTTGCTTAATTTACAGAACACTGGTTAAATGTCTGTAGTTACTTGGCCTTTTTGTTCTTATCTTTTACTAGCTTAGCTCTTGTCATGCAGTACTGTCAACACAGCTTGCTGATGCCATGATGTTCCCCATTACTCAGTTTAAAGAAAGAGATCTGAAAGGTATTGAAGTCAATCTTACCTTTACTTTCATCAGCTGTCAGAAGATCAGTGCTTGTGAAGTGTGTTTTACTCATTTGTAATGTATGTTGCTCAAACAGCTTGTGCCACTGTTACTTTAACTGGTTACATGTATAGCAACTCCTGCTAGATGTTAAACTAGATACTGAGGAATACCGATATGTGTAACATGACACTTCTCTCAAGATCTACCAGAGGAGATTGGTAAACAGATAATTATGATACTCTGTGTCTTAGAATTAGGGGATGAACAAGGTCCTCTGGGGGCTAAGAGGAGGATTTCAGAATAGCTTCACCTAGGATGTGACATGAGCATTGAACAATGAAGATGAACTGCCAGAAGAAGAGGGCCATTTTCTTAGGAGGACTGGAATGAATGAAAGTATGATTGTAGAAATACAATCATATTGTATATTGAGAATGACAAGAATTTCAGTGTATTGCAATGTTGGATGTGTTGGGGCATGGCGGGAGACAAAGCTAGAAATAGATTAGTTGGAACTAGATCACACTGAAGAGATTGAACTTGAGTTTATAGGCAAGGAGAAGCCAGTGGGGGTCTTTAAGAAGTAGGGAGACATAGTCCATCCTATGGAGGAACTTGATTGGATTTAATGTCTGCTTTTTCTTAATTTACAATCTCAGATAATCATGCAGCCTTATTTGCAAAACAGATTGATCAAATGAAAACATTGAATAATGTATCAACAGATGGTAAAGTATTTAAAATATACATGGAAGGAAGATGAATGTATTTTAGAGATGAAATTAATATTTGTGTTGGTGCTCCTCAAGAATGATCATTTCCAAGTTGAAGAAATTCAATTTCTTTTTTCAATCTAAGGGAACCAAATGCCATAATCTTATTAATGAAATGTGTTTTGTTTCTCATTCAGCATATGAACTTAACTAAGATTCAATATCAAAAAAATGATTCAATAAGTTGTATTCCAATACTAGGAATATTTGCACATCTTAGAATTTGCAATAGTTTTAAAAATGTTTGTGTCATATTACTAACCTGTAGTAAGTAGATTTTTTAGTGGTGTAACTTGCTAATGATAGTAAATGTTTCCTAGGCTAGCAGAAACATGAGATTATTTTTCACTTTGAATATTGAAGTATGAAATATTATTTGGAACTTTGTAGCTTAAACAGCAGTTGCCATTTTCTATGCAAAAGTTAAGATATTTTGTAAGTACGTTAAACGGAAATTGTTCTTGAACTTTTCCAGAAATACTGACATTAAAGGAAGTGTTTCAGATTGCTAGTAATGGTAAGCCCTAAATACTTTGCAGACTTACTTCTTGAAATGATGCATTTCTTTATGGAAATAACTTTGTGGCCAGATCTATATATTAATTGAAAAAAAAACCCTAAATAAAAGTTTAAGTGAACATTTTTAAAATCAGTGTTTTATTTAAGTTGTACTATTTGTGTTACAAGAAATTTAAAATTAAAATTTAAAAGGAAATTAAATATTTATGTAATACATAAAATATACTTTAGGGGAGATTTGGCTGTGGGAGAAAATTTGGGTGGAGTGATTATATGACAGGAAATTTTTATCTTGCTTTAGTACATTTGTTGCAAGATGTACATGTAAAGACCATTTAAAGCATTTATAATTCTTGCAAACTACTGTTGTTATTAGTAGTTACTTCTGTTTTTCAGATCATGATGCTGCAATTAACAGATATAGCCGATTATCCAAAAAGAGAGAAAATGACAAGGTACGATATGTACTTTTTCAGTATCACAATTAACTGTTTCATTGGGTGGTCTAGTTTTCCTGTTTAAAAATGGTAGCCAGCAGTTACTTTGTTTATTTTGCAGTACTGCCCCTTAGTTTATTTTTTCCTTTTAGTGTTTTGAAACCTTCCTAATAATTGTTAATTATCAATTAATAATTATCTATTTAAGTGCAGTAATAGAAGTCTTAACAAAATGCTGATAGAGCACAGGGAGGGCAGCAGTTAGCTTTGGTGAATTGGGAAAGGTTATACTTTCAGGAGGTACAGTTTACATTGAGGAAGAGATGATGTCACTGATTTTGGATTGGGGAGAGGGCATTCCTGAAAGAAAAATAGCCTTTGCAGAAGCACATGGTGGTGTATGGAGGGTATAAAGGTTAAGAATGCTGGCTTCAATGTGTGATTGCTTGATGACAAATATCAGGTATGCCCCTTATTTGCCTGAGGTCACACACTAGTTACTTTAATTTCCTTAAAAAAAAAAAAATCAGTGGTAATGTATACAGAGGACCTGACTTATAGCAAATTTTCATTAAATTCTAGCAATAATTATTATCATAATGGAAAAATATTTCAGTTGCCTGGCACATGGGCTGTATTTGGAGAAGTATGGTCAAAATGTCAAGAAAAAGTTGCTTAGACCAGATTATTATTTAATAACTTTGAAATTTGTGTTAGAGGGAGGTAGCTACCAGTAGATTCTAAGTAGGTGGGAAACAACATGCAACTGTGTTACAGAATAAAAATTCTAATGGAAATGCGAAAGGAACAAAACTAGAGGGAATCCAATGAAAAGGTATTGGAATAATTTGCAAAGAAAAGAATCTCAGATAAGATTGTTATTGAAAATGGAGAGGAAAGAATACTTTTGGAAGATATTAAGTAGAATTCACAAGATGTATGGAGGAGGAGGAGGAGGAGGAGGAATTAAAAATGAGTCCTAGAATTCTTGGGTGATGGGACAGATCTTAGAAAAATTGAGAGAGCAAGAAACAAAGTAGAAGAGCATGTTTTGTGGGGAAGATAACTCTTCAGTTTTGTACATTTTCAGCACATTCTCTCTTGCTCCCTTTCTCCCTACGCCCTCTTTCTCCCTCTCTTCCTACCCTCCAGAAACCTGCTGGAGATGTGCTTCATCCAGAGGCACTTGGAAGAGTGAGGAGCAGGAGATAAAAATTTGGGAGTCACTGGTGTATTGGAATATTCTTGGTACTTAATTTGTTAGATTAATTTCCTTAGATTTAAGGAAAGCAGAAAGGGAAAAGAGCCAAGTGCATAGTATATAATAGGTGCTCCATAAATATTTGTTGTCTGAAAACAAAGGGAACACCAATTTTTCAAGTGTGAGTAAAGAAAGCAAACAAGTACAAGAGAGGAGGAGCCATAGGGAGAGAACCAGGAGGAAAGAGTGGAATGCTGTAACTGACCCAGCTCAAAGCCTAATGGCTGAGCTAAAATCAAACAGTTGTCTGTCTTTTCCTGTAGGTGGTAAACTTTCTCTGCTATGCTTAGTGTCATTATTGTACCATTCTTAGTTATATGCGGAATTCTCCTTTTAATATGCATTTCTTTTAGAAGAAATGGTTAGTAGTAAAATAGGAAACCTGTCTTAGCCAATATGTTAACAGGATTTCTAATATCTCAGAAAATAGGAAATTTATGCAGAATTGGTAGAGATGCACCTTTTTCCTTTGGTAGGTTCTTCTCTATAGATAATCAAAATTAAATAATAGTATCATTAATCTTTTCATTTAAAGGTGAAATATGAAGTCATAGAAGATGTCTACACTTCCAGAAAAAAACAACACCAGACCATGATGCATTATTTTTGTGCATTAAATACTCTTCAGTACAAAAAGAAAATAGCATTGTTAGAGCCTCTACTTGGATACATGCAAGCTCAGGTGAATACTGGACTGTGTTTTAGAAATAGCTGTCCTAAAAATTTTATGTTGTCTGATATTTATGTTAAATATCAAGGATATTACAAACTTGCCAAAATACTCATTTTGTCTGTGTTTAAGAAGTAATTTAAAAATTGTCATCAGAATGCTATTTTTAGGAAGTTAGAAACAGTGATTTTCCTTGCAAATGAGATTTTAAATATTTTAGGGTAAATTAAACCACTTACCTTGTATTTTGACCTTGTCCATCTCAGTTGGGGACAGGGAACAGAAGAATAAATGAACTCTGACATTAAAGTTATTCCTGTAGCTTCCACTCAACACTTGCTTTATTTATAATCTGAAAGAGAATGAACCAGTTTGAGTTTGTCTCATGTTCCTTGTATACTGTGTGAATTAAAATTAATAGATGAATGTCCAAAAAAGTATGTATTAGGAAGGAGACTAGAAAATCATTTATTAATTTGGGTGATATAAGCCCAGGTGGCAAGCCTCCTAAAAATTAAGAGTTAGAGAGGAATTTGAATATTCCTTTAAATAATGGTGCGTCATATTCTTCAAAAATAAATATTTATCTCTGTAGTAAACATGAAATAGTTTCTCTAATGGACTTATATGAAGTGTTTTTTTTTTTATTAATTCATATAAGAACTGGGGTGTAGGCCAGAGGTGTGGGGGTAGGGGTGAGAGGATTCACCAGAGACAGAGTGGGGAGCAGACCATGCATATCTACCTGAAGTACACTGCTGAGGGGAGCAGGAGAGGTCTGATGCACCATATGGGTTAGTTCCCTGGGCAATGATAGAACTTGTGCTGCAGTGGCTGCCAATAGCTTTGATAGCTTCATAATGCTGAGACTTCACCCTGTGCCACCAGGGAGGCCCTTATTTGAAATGTTTTAAAGCTTATTTTCCAATTTGAAGTAGTTGTTTGACATTCATATATTAATATGTAAAGGGCTAGACAGCAGTTTCCCTCTTAGCCACAGCTTCAGCTACCTGTGGTCAACTGCTGTCCTAAAATATTATATACAAGATATTTTGAGAGACTACATTAACATAATTTTTATTACTTTATTGTTATATTCCAGTCTATTGTAAGTCACTGTTGTACATCTCTTACTGTACCTTATTTATAAATTAAACTTTATCATAGGGATGTATGTATAGAAAATAACATAATATATAGGTGATCCAGTACTATCCACAGTTTCAGGCATTCACTGGGGATCTTGGATTGTATCCCTTGCAGAGAAGAGGGAGCTACTCAACAGTGAAATTTAAGTCAGTGGCACTATGACCGGTAGAAATTATTCTAAACTGTAATTAATTTTACACAAATGGGAATAACTCTTTATTTTTTACTTAACCATGTATTTTAGAGCTTGTTTTTATGATTCACTTTAAGTATTTGTGTGTATGTGTATTTGTCTTGTTCAATCTTCCATTCCCATGCTCTCTTGCCCCAGATAAATTTCTTTAAGATGGGTTCTGAAAATCTCAATGAGCAACTGGAAGAATTTTTAACTAATATTGGAACAAGTGTGCAGAAGTAAGTATTTTCTTCATTAAAATTGAAAATGAAGTTAGGTAAATAATAAGTTAACAGCTAAATACTATACTCTAAAAATATTTACCATTTAATTTCTTGAAGGACTATTTTCTCTGTTATCAGAGCTTCTTGCATGGCTCATGGATGCTTCTTGATTTTTTCACTGTCTTTTCCATAGATCTGAACAATGAATTTTGTAGCTGTATCAAATCTGATAGTATTTTATTAAATGTAAGCTTGGTTTTATATCTGAATATAACAGGCACGTAATGATAATTATCCATAAATAAATTGTCTTCGCAATTATATGCATTGTAGGGAATGGGCTAGGGGATTATTAAATCAATCTTGTTTTCCAAGTCACCAGAAAGCAATTTAAGTCAGCTTCAAATGTCTGAACAGTGATGTGGTCAAACAGGTATGGAGGGAGCGGAAAATGACTGAAAGACACAGGACAGAGTGGTTTGAAAAATCCTCTGAAGTTAGGCATTTGGTGTGACTTCATTAGATTTTTCATTTAGTATTGCTTCTAAAATACCTAAGTTTCACATAAAATGTCAAGCTATTTCAAGACATGTTAATGTTACGTTAAACCACATGCCACTGTTGCTCTCTTTTAAGAAATATACAGAAAACAAATACACAGATAAACATGATTGGTAAGGAGTTTTTTCTTGTGGTTGATAGTCAATAATCTGTTCTCTCTCTCAGTGTTCGCAGGGAAATGGACAATGATGTAGAGACCATGCAACAGACAATAGAGGATTTGGAAATAGCTAGTGATCCCTTATATTTGCCTGACCCAGATCCCACCAAATTTCCTGTTAATCGAAACTTAACCCGAAAGGCTGGATACCTTAATGCTAGGAAGTAAGAAAACTGTTGTGTTTTTGCATATGCTCTGTGTCATCTAAGGTAATGCTAAGTGAATATAATATGTAATTGGTATTATCTGCCAGATTGTTTTGATTTTTACCAAAGGTTGAACCTTTTTAGTTAGTGGTACTAGTTTTTATATAAACTTTTTGACAGAGGAAGGCACATGAAAAATTTCAAAAATTAAATTCTGATATTTATTGAATAATTTAAAATTATTTTAAGAGTGTAACCAATTTGAGTTTAAATAATAACGTGAATGATTTTAAATATAATTTATTGTACTTTCTGTGTTAACTACACAATCAAGTCAAATTTTAGTTTTTACTAAAGATAGGATAAAGCAGGCTAATCTTAATAGTAAATTCTTTTATTTTGAATTATCTCCCTGGAATTTTAACTGTATTTTATGGAGCATCATTTTAACAGCTGCAATTTGATAATTACCAGTCTTATCTGGGGAAGATGTACTTGCAGAAGTGGGTTAGAATATATGAATTCGTTTTAAAGGTTAGTATTAATATTTTTTAGGTATATTGGTACCTTTTTACAAGCTAATTCTTTGTGATGTGCTTTATTTTGTGTCTGGTTTATGGTGATTTCAGGTATGTTGTTATTAAAGAGGTGAATATACTTTTTTCATTTAGTAAAACAGGCTTGGTGTCATCTACCTGGGACAGGCAGTTTTACTTCACGCAGGGTGGAAACTTAATGAGTCAGGCCCGTGGGGATGTAGCAGGAGGCCTGGCCATGGACATAGACAACTGTTCAGTGATGGCTGTGGACTGTGAAGACAGGCGATACTGTTTTCAGATTACGTCCTTTGATGGAAAAAAGTTAGTATTCTTTTCTACTATTAATACAATCTGGAATACCTTAAATTACTGACATTTAGGCTAATTCTTTTTCATTTAGACATTTAATAGTTATTTTAAGCTCATTATAGATGAAGATAATATTCTTTTTAAACTTGTAGAAATATATTGAATTTTTCATTCTTACTTGGTAAATAATATCTTTATATTTTGAGGTTGTCAAAGCAAGGTCATATAGTAAAGACCTAAGATCTCATGTTAAGAGACTGTTCATTGAAAATTGTGCCTGGCAAGAGTTAGTGGAAAGAGCCCTAACTCTTTTTTACTTTGGGGTGAGAAAGTTAAAATTCTGGACTCACTATGTGAGTACTCTGTGTTCTTAGACAAATTACAAGACTGTGGTCTTAGACAAATTACATAATCTCTGAGCTTCATTTTTTTACATGTAAAATGGGGATGAGAGACTGTAATCACTACTTCTTAAATTATTAAGAAGAGTAGAAATCTAGCAAATGTAACTAGGATATAGTAGGTGTTGGCAGTAATGTTATTTTTAAATGTTAACAGAATATTTTTCATCAAATTATTTAATCCTTTAATGTTTATATGCTATTTCAAAACTTCTTTGACCTTTGTATTAAATAAGAATCCATAGGATAGCCTTTACAATAAATGTTTGAAAAGTACAAGAAAAATATAAAAAGGGATATTAAAAAAGCTATAATCTCACCAACCAGAAGTGACCATTAACTTTTTGAACTGTTGACTTCTAGTTTTTATTCTAAATATGCTTTTTAAATAGTTGAGGAAATACTGCATTTGTAATTTGGATCTGCACCTGCTTATTAAAAACCTGTCGTAATGGCTACATTATAATACATTTAAGGACATAGGCCATAGTTAAACATTTTTTTAAATAATAAACATTTAAGTTTTATACAATTTTGTGTCCATTTAATTTAAAAAAATGTTTTGATCTTATTGTTCAGAAGCAGCTTCTGGGATCCCTGAAAATATCCCCCCATCTTTATGTACAGAAAATGTTAGTACTCACTGTCATTTATCAAAAAGGTTGTTTAATCTCATATTCCTTCTGTACACATACACACACAACTGTGTCAGTTACATTAGCTGCTGAGAGTCCCTTGCTTGTCAGCATACCAAATTATTAATGTTACTAGAAGTATTTGCATTTTTATATTTTCAGTTTTTTGCTAATACTTAGCATGAGTTTCTATTTTCCATTCCTAGTGTGATTCATAATTAGCAGTTTTTTTCTCCTAAAATATTAACATCTATAGAGAAGCCAAATATCCCTATAGTAGTGATCAATATGTTGAAAAATTTTATTTAACCCTCTTCAAGGAAAAACAATCAAGAAGGAAGCAAAATTAGTGTTTTCTATTGGCATCACCAATTTATATCTGATTTATGGAAGTGTCAGAAAGTTGGAATGCCTTTTCTTAGTTGTAGTGCACCTTTCTTATAATCTGTCTTTTGAGAACCAGCACCTGTGACTCTTTTGGGACATCTTGACAGAGTCAAGAGTTGTTCAAATCTGAGTCCTGATGCCTCTGGTGGTTTCCTTTTCCTAAATACTAGTTGGTTGTGTGTTTTAGGATTTTTTAAAAAATACCAACTTGTTATATATAATACACTTAGTGATACCATTAAATATAAAAATAATTTTCTCTGATTGAATGTACATTTAAAAAAAGTTGAGCATCCAATCTTTTCTTTTTTCAGATCTTCAATTTTGCAAGCAGAGAGTAAAAAAGACCATGAAGAGGTAAATTTTATCTAGTTAATTTCTCCAGTAACATTTTAAAATATGTTTTCTGATGACAAAACACATACCAATGTAGTCATTTTAGAAACCTGGAAAAACCATAAGTAGTTGTCATCAAACAATACTCCTAAATTTCTCACAGAATTTTATAGCTGGTCCTATAAGGAAAGACCTTAGAGATTATCTGCGCTGTCTTTTTAAAAGCTGAGATTGAGAAATGACCTTGTGACTATAGCTTTCTGGCAGCTGTTAGTATCATGAGGCGACAGTTTAATTTATTCCCTTCTCTCATTATCCCTCTGAGACTGTATTTGTTGCATAAAGAACATAGTGGCAGCAGATGTGGCATGGCAGGAAGCAACTAAACCTTAAAACCTTGGGGAAATGAAAGACAGAAAAACAAAAATTTGGGAATATTTGTTTTTCCTTACAAGCCTTTTATTTTTGGCTCCATTTTTACTTCTAGTACACCAAATATGGAAGGTAAGTAACTGCCAAAAGCTGATACTTCTAAAACTTGGTCTTGAGAAATATTCTTCAATGAAAATACACTGTCGGTTGATTTTGAGTCATTTTATCTGGTATTATAATTTTATATACTGGTAAAAGACAAGTTTGGAAATTATGTAGAGATCTAGCTTTATTTACTTTATTATTGGAAAAGAATAGGTTTTAAAACTATGGTCTGTGTTTACATACAAGTGTTTGTTCCTTGTAGGATTTGCCAAACAAAATCAATTTTGTTTAGTGAAGGTCATCAATTATTGAAATCCTTGAGTAAAGCCAGAGATATGGAAAAGAGAGCGTTTTTTATGTTACTTATAAAGTTGAAAGAAAGGAAGTATATAGAATAGATTCACAAAAATTTATGTAAATTTTTAACTTTTTGCAGTGGGACTAATCATAATATCTGAGCTTTTTTGGTGAGGCTTAAGGGGGGAGTAATATAGAAAGATAAATCTATATAATTAAATTATAACATGGTGCTTATTTTACGTTTATAGAAGTTTGTGTTAAAAATGATACATTTGGTATTTAAAAATAAATCTGTTAAATGTTTTATTATACCCTCAAATATTATACATATATATGCTTATCTATCTAGGAAGGTATTTTTATCTTAGGAGAAAGAACATATGTAACTATTTTTAATGAAATTTCTATTTCAGTTAAACATCAAACATTCTCTTTTACGACAGCATTGTTGCAAAAACTGTTAATCAAATTTTTCTATTCTTCTTCCAGTGGATCTGTACAATAAACAACATATCTAAACAAATATACTTAAGTGAAAATCCAGAGGTAACATTTTTATTTTATTATATCCAGATCTGGCAAAATTAAATAATTTTGTGATTTATATGACGTTCATTAATTTATAATCTCAAGTTCTATAGTTTTTTAATTAAATTTAACATTTCATATAAAACAGTATGTAATTGAAAGCACGTGGTGTTGACTAATAGCTTAAGATTTGAGAATGTTAAGATCAGTGTGGACTTCAGGTTTTAGAGAAAATTCCCTGGAGATAGTAGAAACCTGAAAATATAGAATTTCTTTGTTTGAGGGAAAGAAAAAACATTGCAGATAAGAGAATAAAATCAAAAGCATAAATGCAGAAATGATATACTTATGAAATCAGTATAATTGGAGCTGAAAGTTCTTGCTGGAGTATAACAGAAAACTGAATTGTGAATATAGATCACCTGGTGATCTTATTAAAATGCATAGTATATTTGAGTAGTTCAGAGAGCCTGAACTCAGTTTTGCCAGTCATGCTTTGAGTAACAGTAGTACCAAGCTAGATGAATTCAGCAGGAAGACATAGCCTACGTGTAGTCCATACTTAACAGGCAGAACCCAGGGGCACAGAGAATTCCAAAAGGAATCTTGTAGGTCCATACTGCAGTATAATTGGGAAAAGACTTGACCCTAGGACAGGAGCTGTCTGATTTCTGCCAGTCTTGGTGAGCCTAGGAGTACTCTGAATTAAGGTGCTTCCCAGGGCTGTGCAGGGTCTGATGATTTCATTTGAGGCAAGTCTTAAACTGTTGATGTAATTGTTGATTAGATAGGAATGCCTAGGGACATGTAGGAGGCCATTCCTACAGTTCAGGAATAAGCTGAGGATCTGAAATGGGTGATAGCTGAAGGAAGACAGAAATAATGAATCACAGAAACAGGTAAAAAGAAGCCGAATTAGTTAAATAGCTGACCTATATAAAGAGTGAAGGAACTGACCAGTGAAAGGATGAAGGAGGTGAATTATATGAAAGATAACTTCCAGTTTTTAAGCCTGAGTGAAGAGCAGAACCATTTGGAAAAGGAGTTCTGTTTTTATTATAATGTCTTTGAGGTGCTAGCCAAGACACATATAACTTAAATTCACAGGAAAAAAATCTGAACAAAAGAAACAAAATGTCACGGCCTCCAAAATTTAGAAATTTCTGTTTTGAAATAACATGCTTTACGAATGTAATTTAAGAAACTCAGTCCTAACTTCAGAGAAACCTTTTGCTTTTAGTAACTTGGTCTCCTGCCAATCTAGCTTTTCCTTCCTAGGTTGCTTGGGAGCAATGAAAAATTAAAATGCAAATGAGGTGACTTGTTAATACCTAGGGAATACATAAAGAATATAATACTTGGATTTGAATAATTCAGGCTTATCCTACTTTCTTAGCGGTGATCATGACTTTCGGTTTTAATGAATGTTTTCCTGAATCCAGATTTTTTTTACCTATATTAATGAGAGAAGAAATTTTGATCGATTTGTGGCATGTCTTGGAATTTTTGCTAATTATAAGACATAGAAATAGAAAAATGTTTTGTAACTATTCTAACATCAGTACATTTTATTGATATTTAGCTAGTGTTTTAAGCAAAACAATAAATGTAAAAACATTTCTTATAGAAAATTTTCTTAATTGCAAAGTTTTGTCTGAAAATATGCATGATTTAGCTTTATCAGTTATATATAGATGTTTCGTAGCACAAATATATTCTGGAAAATTACAAAAACTCCAGCAGCGTAATTATGAAGTTCTTTAATATTTTGTGATTTTTATTCCTTTTAAATTTTTTTCTTTAGTAAATGTATTGAGCATCGACTGTGCCAGATACTATACTAGGTACTAGCAATACAAACTTTAACTACAAAATCTAGTGGTTGAAAAATATAATACATATATTATTAGTAGAAAAAAATCAAATTTCCCACCCTAAATCTATGGGAAATAAATGGAAACCTAAATTATAGTGTTGTGAAGTTAATTATGTATTTTAACATTAGCACAGGAGAATGGAAATAAGTTATTAGCTTCAATTTGCACTTTAAGTATAACAGAAGAATATTCCAACAATTCAGAGAGTTATGTTCAAACTTTTGGTTTTCTTGCTTTACAATATTAGTCTTTTTTGAAAAATAGGAAATTGCTGCACGAGTAAATCAGTCAGCTTTGGAAGCTGTCACTCCTTCCCCATCTTTCCAGCAGAGGCATGAGAGCCTGCGGCCAGCAGGGTGAGTTACCAGACTGTGGGCTATTTAAGAACAGTTTGGGCCATTGAAAGGGATAGTGAACACAGTATGAAAAAGTTTCCTGAACAACATAGAAAGTATATTTTCATTTTGGAGTAATTACCAACAAAAATGTTAAATAAAAATATGATTTGAAATTTTCCTAGTGTTGAGAGAGATGATTTATGTTTTTGAATTTAATAATTGAAATGAAAGAAGTCTATTGTTCATTATGTAGCTGTGATTTGTGGGACAATTTATTGAAATTTTTTCTATTCTTCTTTTTAACTTAACAAAATTGTATTTTCTTATAGTTTTTCTTTGATTTACAAAAGAGAAAACTAAGTGCAATGCCTTGTTTTCTTCTGTGCTTAGACAATCTCGGCCACTGACAGCTCGAACCAGCAGTTCGGGATCCTTAGGATCTGACTCTACAAATTTGGCTGCCCTCTCTCTAGACTCTCTCGTTGCCCCAGACACCCCAATACAGTTTGATATCATTTCTCCTGTGTCTGAAGATCAGCCTGGCCAAGCAAAAGCCTCTGGCCAGGGAGGCAGGTTAGTAATGGTATCACAGGGATATTGTACTATGGTCTGTAAGGTTTATGATTCCATTGCTATAGTTAAGAGTCATCTCTTACATACTTTGTGCTTCAGCAATGTTGTACTTTCTTTGATTCCTGACATAATTTCAATAGTTGAAGAAGAATTATGTAGGATTTTCTCTTTGTTTTCATCCTCAATTCAGGAAGTTAAGATAATTTAGTTTTAAAAATAGTTAATTCTGAGTTCCTTTAATTTTAGAGTCTTTACCCAAAAAAAATGTATATACAAGGTTATATGAGACTTGATTTTTAACTCTTATTTCTATGATTGAGATTCCTTCCATGCAGCTCATGGTAACTAACCATTGGCTCATCATTTTTAAAAACCTTTTCAGGCGTACAAATCCCTTCGGAGAATCTGGAGGAGGTACAAAATCTGAAACTGAAGGTAAAACACATGCATTGTATTTTTTTATTTAGAAGTTCTCAGTAAACTGTGGAGCCTTTGTTTACATTTGTTCTGCTCTATGCTTTTTTAATGTTTATTTTTGTTTCATAATTTTTCTTTTTACTCATAGTGCATTTAAAGCAACAGAAATTTAATTGGATTTAAGATTTTGTTATTCACACATAATTATAGACTGTCATACCGTGACATGATAGTCAGACTCAACACAAACTATATCCTTTAAACTTTTTCTAATAGCTGAAGTTTTCTCTTGGTACTTTTGTGGTTTTTTGTACTATTTGTCTTGTATAATTTCAAGTTTATAGAAGAGCTGTAAGAACAGTACATAGAGTTCTCTTTACTCAGAACGTCTAGGTGTTGAAGCATAACCTTTTGCTATTTGAACTTGAAACTTGAATTTTCCTCTAACATGAACTCTAGTTAGGAATTCTTGCTCAGAACTGCCAATTTAAAACTTTTCTGTAGAAAATCTAAACAGAGGAATGCATTTTATTATTTATAATTTAAAATACGTAATGTACCTTGTTCTGTTGTAGATTCTATTCTTCATCAGTTATTTATTGTCCGATTCCTTGGTTCTATGGAGGTAAAATCAGATGACAATCCAGATGTTGTTTATGAAACGATGCGCCAAATCTTAGCCGCCCGGGCTATCCATAACATCTTTCGTATGACAGAATCACATTTATTAGTCACTTGTGATTGTTTAAAGTAAGTAGTAACTGCTCTCAGATAAACTACAGGAAAAATTATTTACATAATTTCATCCTAATTAAAACTTGATTTCCAAATTTTTATTACTTATTATAGGTTAATTGATCCACAGACTCAAGTTACAAGGCTGACCGTAAGTTGTACATTAAAAGCTTTATTTTAAGACTCTGTACATATGTACATTTTTCATTTTTTGTAATAATCCTGATCTTGTATATTCAGACATGGTAGTATCAGTTATGATTAGCCTTCAGGCTATTATAACTAAGTCTATAGTCATCTCTTCAAAAAAGTTAAATATTCTATGTAACTTAAAGCATCATTGCAATCTGATGTGATAAGTTGTTGTTTATATCTTACTTAGGGAGCATATGTCATACACTAAAGAAACTAACAGTAAGAATTAAAAGGTGAATGATTGAGCTTATTTTATATTTATATACTTTGAAGTAGCTGCAAGAATATGTCCTGTTTAATCATTTAATAGTATGGGCCATTTTGTTACCAAATTCGTAAAATGACTCATACAACAAATTTAGTATTCAACAACTTCTTATTCCATTTGGCAATCCCAACCAAAGTAATGATGTTATTATTTTTTAAAATTATTTTTATTTATGCATCATACAAGAGCTGGGGTGTAGGCCAGAAATGCGGGTGTGTGTGTGTGTGTGTGTGTGTGTGTGTGTGTGTGTGAGAGAGAGAGAGAGAGAGAGAGAGAGAGAGAGAGAGAGAGGATTCACCAGAGACAGAGAGAGAGAGGGAGACATACAGAGAAAGAGAGAGAGGATTCATCAGAGATGGAGTGGGGAGTAGAACAGGCAGATAGACTGAAATCCACTGCTGAGGGGAACAGCAGGCGAGACAGGAGAGGTCTGTTGCGCCATGTGGGTCAGCTCCCTGGCCGGGGATTGAACTCATGCGGCAGTGGCTGGCAACAGCTTCATAGTGCTGAGACTAAACCCCTTGCGCCACTAGGGAGGCCCATGACATTATTTGTTGTTGGTACCATTCTCTTAAGAAAAAAATTTTTTCTTTCCTGTTTGATTTTTTTTATATCTTAGCATGTGAGTTTGTTATATATAGTAATGTTGTAATGGCTTGAATAATCTTATTTGCTTCTGATGTTTTATTTGTCAGTTTCCATTACCCAGTGTAGTTCTGTATGCTACACACCAGGAAAATAAGAGGCTTTTTGGATTTGTTCTTCAGACTTCAGGAGGAAGAAGTGAAAGTAATCTGTCATCAGTCTGCTATATATTTGAATCAAACAATGAAGGAGAAAAGGTACATGACTTTTCAAAATGAATTTCTGTTATGAAATACATTTTATAATCAAAGTTCTTATTAAGATTTCTGGGGAAAAAAATCTCCAAACTTTGCCTGGTCTATCTGAGTTTCTTGACCAAAGCCTGCTGCTCTAGAGTAAACTGAGCTGATGGGTTGGGCCTTCCAACTCTAATAGACCTATATCTTCTTGATAGCTAGTGCAGTCTTCTGGTCTCATTAATATATCCTGGGAATGTAATAAATTCCCATAAATAGCCATTTTCAGATGTTCTCAGTTGAATACAGCAGCAAGAGCTGATTGCTTCATTTGTTGCAGACCTTACTATCTCAGCAATGAGTTTGACATAATAGGAAGTGAGATATGTGAGGAGGTGAGAGATGGGAGTGGAAGCTCATAAACTCTGAAGAAAATACATGAAGGCTTGGTTTTGGGGGCTGGAATATTCTTTTTTTAAAATTAGGCTAACATTGGTTTACAACGTTGGGTTTTAGAGCTGTGGGATTTTCTCCTTCACATGTTATCACACCACACCCACCACCCATTGTGCATCACTATAGTCAGTTGAGCTCTCTCCCCCTCCCTCTCCTTCTCTAGTAGCCTCAGTTCTACAGTTTCTAGGGTTTGTTATTAGTTGCTTTATATGACCCTTTGGTTTCTCTATATTCCACATGTAAGCGACAGATGTGTTTGTCTTTCTCCTTCTGACTTCATGCAACATAATCCCTTCCAGCTCCATCCATGTTGTTGCAAATGGCAAGAGTTTATCTTTTTTAATAACTGAGTAGTATTTCATTATGTATAAATATCACATCTTCCTGACTCACTCATGTGTCTTTGGGCACCTAGGTTGTTTCCATAGTTTGGCTTTTGTAAATAGTGCTGCAGTAAACATAGGGCGTGTGTACAGACCTTCATATTAGTGTTTTCATGTTCTTCAGAGAGCTACCTAGGAGTGGAATTGCTAGGTGGTATGGTAGATCTGTATTTAATATTTTGAGAAATTACCATGCTCTTCTATAGGGCCTGGACCAGTACATATTCCCACCAACAGTGTAAGAGGGTTTTTTTTTTCTCACACCCTCACCAACCCTTTTTGTTATTGGTGTTTTTGATATGAGCAAGTCTCTTAGGTGTGAGATAAGTGGTTTTGATTTTCATTTCCCTAATAAGAATGAACATTTTTTCATGCGCCTGTTGCCCATCTGTATGTCTCCTATGGAGACATTAATATATCCTGGGAATGGAGACATAACATTCATTGCTTTCAGTGCAGCTTCCCAGTGGAGTGGCTTCACTGTATCAGCTAGGTCTCTGTATCTGCCAATCCCAGGGGATTTGGGTGGGGGAGTTACCCCTCTCTGAGCTTTTGTGTTCTTCCCTGGGCCCTTGTTCACCCCAGCACTGTTGCCTAACTCTTCCACAGTTAGACCCACAACAGGTCACTTTACCTGCCCTTCCCTGGCACGAGTATCAACTCCAGTTTCTATCCTGGTGGATGTCTCTCCTCCACTTACTCTCCACTCATGCCTAGTGTTGGGTATCCTCATCTTTTCTGTCACACGTGGTCAGCATTGGTCTCTGAGGATCAACTGGAACATTCTTAGATCAGCTTTTATTTGAAGCAGTGTAATATAATGAGTTATGAGACTAATTCCATTAGCCATTTGGATACTTGAAATTTTTACTTTGATGTGAAAACTTCTTGTATTTTTCTGTTTCTTCCCCTTTTAGATTTGTGATTCTGTTGGACTGGCAAAACAAATAGCTTTGCATGCAGAACTGGTAAGAATCCAAGACACTTAATTTTCCAAGACTGTAAATTAAAGTAATACAAGATCTTTCATATTAAAAGTAAATAATTTCAGTAAGCAAGTTCAAGAGTGGATGCTATTGCTGATACAGCCTTAAGAATTTGGATGAAGGGGTAACATATCATGTATTTGTGTGTGTGTATGTGTGCTTTCTCATATAAATATAAAAATAATTTGAAAGGATTACAAAGATAATATTAATTGAAAACTCTAAAATTTAAAGTGATTTATATTCATCTGTTCTTTAGGATCGTAGGGCATCAGAAAAACAAAAAGAAATAGAGAGAGTAAAAGAGAAGCAACAGAAAGAACTCAGTAAACAGAAACAAATTGAAAAGGTATGTAATCCTGGGGGCCTCCTTGGGTGCTGCACTCTGGAGCTCTTGGCAGCCAGTGAGGTCGATGCCTGGCCGGGGAGATTCCCACATGGCGCGGCAGACCTCTCCTGCCTCACCCGCTGCTCCCCTCAGCAGTGTGTTTCCATCAGTCTGCCCGTTCTGCTCCCCACTCTGTCTCTGGTGAACCCTCTCACCACCCCATGCCTCTGGCCTGTGCCCCAGCTTGTATGCATAAATAAATAAATCTTAAAAAAAAAAAGAGAAAGGTATGTAATTCTAATGTCTGGATCTTCATGTTATGTGATGTTTATGAAGTTTTTTTTTTTAATTCAGCACTGTGAGTTTTGCATTTGAATTTCCAACTAAAGGTCTTTTTCTGCTTGCTCACTCACTTCATGACCAGATAATTCATAGCATAGCAGATAAACGTCTCTCTTCTGATGTTATTTACATATAGTTATACTGACAGGTAGTGTGACTTGCTGTTTGGTAAATATACTAGAACTTTTATATTTCCATATTCCAGTGAAGTTTGTCTCCTTCAAAGCAGGTCACTTGTGACGCTATCTAGATTTGATTGTCATTGCTGAAAGCTATCTTGTGCTTTAGGGATACAGATATCTATAAATAAAAAGTATTTCTTAATAGGAGTGTCAAACCATTGTCCATAAAATGGAATGATTTTAAGCTAGTCAAATTTCAGCATAAAATCTGAGGAATGCACTACATAGGTGATCCGTGGGATTTTAAGAGGTATTAAATGTTGTTGCATTAGCAAGTAACAACATAGATAGGTGACAGCTGACTTGACAAGATGGATAAAAGGGCTAGAGAGAGGGAAGGGATGTGTAGTCGTCCATTATCAGCTTCTGAAAGACAAATGGTGAATGTGGTTTTTGGCCATGACAATGGAGAAGAGGGAAGTGTCGACTTTCATAAGACTTGCAATAATGGTACCAGAATTCAGTTTGTTGAATTTGTTGTTGTAGCCTTTCTTTTCAGTAAGTTGCCAGAATATTCAGACATATATATGACACATACACATATATGACAGAAGTGCTGAAGTAGCTCTCAAGTATATATTTTAACTGCACAGCTTTCTATTTTATTTCCAACAGTTAATTTAGTTTCTTTTCTGTCTTTTCCACTAGGACTTAGAAGAACAAAGTCGGTTGATAGCGGCTTCCAGTAGACCAAACCAAGCCAGCAGTGAGGGGCAGTTTGTTATCCTTAGCAGTAGCCAGTCAGAAGAGAGTGATTTGGGGGAAGAAGGAAAGAAGAAAGAGTCAGAAGCATAAACTTCTTGCATTTTTGGTTAATATTTCCCCCCTTGGAATTTATTGACAATTTCTGTGGTGAAATGGCACAAGGTAACAACTATGTTGAAATATCAAGGAGGAGACTAAAGTTTGTTTGTTTTAGCTTCATTTTTTAAAGTAAGATTGACCTCGATGACTTAGGTTTGCATTATTTTTTCCTTAAAAATAATATACTATGCAGTAACATCAAATTACACATGTCTAAAAGAAACCTGTTCATCTTCCTGATATAGATTGTTATGGAATTACACACTGGCTTTTTTCCTTTAATTGTGACCTTGCATTGTAATTGGCTAGGACCAATAAGAAATCGTTTATTCAGCTTCAGGTAATTCATGGGTTATGCTTCCTCTCTTTCACTAGAAACATTTTGCTGGCTGTGAGGAAACTTTCAATTGAACAAGTTCAAAATCCTTTATACAAAGAATTATACAAGTTTGCAAATATTTTAACAATATTAAATGTGCAATAGAACTTTTATAAAATAGAGATTTTAGACTTAAGGTTTCAAATTGTGGCAGGTGGGACTGTTGACGTCAGGGCACTTTCTTGGATTGCTCACATTTTTCTGATGTTCTACACCTGATGCCAGTGGGAAAGAAGCTTAAGTGTCTTCAGGAAAGAAGCTTAAGTGTCTTCAGTTCAAGATTGATACAGTGCTCGGCATTCTATTATCATATTCTTTGTTCTCAGGTTAGGACTTGAATTATTGCTGCAGAGCAGTAATGGTTAAAATAAGATTTTGGAACTTATTAAAAGGGATTTTTTTTTTTTTTTTGCTCAAATACATTTTACATTAGGACTTAACGTAAAGATATTGTTACAGGATAATCATTGTATTTTCTGCATTGTGTGAAAATTTTATTGAAAATCGAGTGACATTTCAAAAGAAGTTCTAAGCAATTATGTTTCCAGCTTGAAGGAAAAATTTCCAGAGTTTAGTTTAGAAAATGTAATCTTTTAAATTTCAGACTGATACTCCCAATATTTTCATAATCCCATGTTTTGATAAAATACTGATCACTTCTTTATATCCATGAAAGCAAGTATCTGATAATAACAGAATAATTTGCACTAATCACTGTAAATACTGTATCTTCAAATGAGTAAAAGTTCTAACTCCATGAAAGGTTTAAAAGAAATTAAATGCTTATTATAGGAGAATTGACCAAGGAAGGAGGATTTTAGCCTGTTGCCAAGGTTAAAGTGATATTTCTCAAAGATTGATTTTTTTTCCTTTTTTCAGGTTTTTAACATTGTTGATGGAAATTACGTTCCTGTGTTTCACATGTGAAGTATATAGGCAAATTAAATATATTGAGTAAAATACTTTACAGTCATACATTAAAAATTCTCAAGAAATTAGCAACTAATACTAATTTTACAAGGAAAAAATCTTTTTTTCCTTTGACATACAATTTTTTCTTCTTAATTCTGAATTAGAAAGAGCATTTGCTTTATTTCTCACAATACTGTATGGCTGCCTCATTATATTGTGTATACTGTTTTCTGTAGGAATGGGATAGATAATTATAAACAGAATCATGATATTCTTTTTATCCATGTGCCAAGTGGGAATAATGATTACTTGATAATCATTAATATGAAGCCTTATATTATGAAAATATGTAGTAAAAATAGAAATTTATGGAATACTTTCTAAAAAAAAGTCTGTTTTGTCCTTTTGAAAGGGAATGCTTTCAGAATAGTTAGCGTATCATTCCTTTTATAGAAGTTGAAATTTCTTTTGTGGTCAGTACTTGATTAGTCATGGCAAGTCATGCTTTTTTACGACCTTGTTGAAAATTAGTAAACTTTTAGAGTAAACTTTAAGTTTCATTAACTCTTTTGTTTATACTATTAAGTTGTTACCTCAGTTTAGATGAAAATTGTCATCCTACAAACATTAGGAAGCAGTTTTACTAGACTGGTGCTTTGTGTGGTAGTCAAGTATTATTCTTTGATAGTACTCTATGTCAGAGTGTAGGCAAATTAAGGGTACTGGCAGACTTAGGGGTCCTGGACAGACTTACAGTTCTCTTTAAATCATTTTGATAAGAGTTTCCACAGTAATACACCCATGTCTGTAGGTCAGCCTAGAAGTGCATTCCATTGCCAAGTAGAAGTCTTGTGTGGGTTTAGCAATTTTAGGTGATTCCATTACTTCTGTTCCATTACTATAGAACTATATTAACTATCCATTACTGAAGAGATCACCTTCAATAAGGTCTTCTTTTTGTTTAAAGGAGACTGCCCACAGGTTTCTGCATAATGTTCAGACTTGTCTTTGTTATCCTTTAAAATCCCTTCTAGCTCTGGGATATTTTGATGGTGATTGAGTTAGACTTTGGGATCTATTTCTCAGATTCAAAATTAATAGTTTTTAGAAATTAACAAAACAGATTCTTTAAAGGGAAAGAAATCGAGTATGTAATTCTGCTATGAACTCTGCTACATGTGTGAGCAGTACTTTTGTGACTGGTAATGAAGTCAGTAGAAATAAAAGTAATTATTCTCTTTTCCCTTTTAAAATTTAGAAAACTTGCTAGCAATGCACTGAAATTGTTACCTTGAACAGAGTCCCCAGAACTACTCTGCTTTTATCATGTCTACAAGATTACTTTGTGTTTAATTTCATAATAATTTTCAGGCTCCACAGGTAAGGGTGATAAATGTATGTTACTTTTATGCTTGGGAAAAGGAGAGTTGGGTGTACATAGCATTCTATACAACATCTAAAGGCATCTGAGTTAATTTTAAAAACTGAGTTACATATAAGAATTACAAGTATTTTAGTTTTATTATAAATGCTGATAGACCCTAAGAAAATATGGCAAAACTCTACCACCTGCATTAATAAAATGAAACTGTTAACATTGTTTTTGATAACTTCCTAGCATTCAGATTGTACTTTAAATATTCAACATCCCGATTTGTAGCAAGCAAGCCTTTCATATTTTATTTTTAACAAGTTTGGCTTACTCCTTTCATGAAACTTGTTCTTCTACACTAATTAATACATAAAGATTTGAAACTGGAACTATATTATACTTTCTAACCAAATCTCTTGTGGCTGTATTCATATGTAATTCAGTTAATATGAGAATTGGGGGTTAAGTTATAATTAATGTGCAAAACTGTATATTTGGTGATTTTGTAATGTAAGTGAATGGATTCTTATTTCACTGATATTAATTAATCATGCAGTATACAATTAATACTGAATTCCCCTTTAGAATTGAATTTGAAGAATTCATCTTTATATGATGGTGGTATACTTGTTGGGATGGAGAACTTTTTCATTTGTCAAAATAGGTGTTCTCTGACAAGGCTTCAGGAAATACGCTGTTAGGAGTTTTTTAATGTACAATAAAGTCCATGATTTTTGTATAGTCTTTTTTTTTTTTACTAATATATATTTTTATTGTTATTTATATCTTTTACATTTTGTATTCCCCTTGGGCAGCCCACCACCAATTCACCCGTGATCCATCTCTATGGTCCCTTGTGTTCTTTTCTACTCCATTTTGTGCCCTTATCCTCCCCCTCCCCCCAC